>PVJN01008586.1:0-64394 GCA_004026805.1 Lasiurus borealis | reverse complement strand
AAATGCAGTCTGCATGGGCTTTTTGTCTCATCAACACAGATTTCATCAATGCTACTAATAGAGTTCTAGGTTTACCTAATGCTATTTGCTATTTCATAAATGCACATAATGCAAGAAATTTTGGAAGCCTGGAGAATTATCTCTCCTTTTCTACAAATAAACTTATGCTTACTGTAAAGGGCCTTCTATATAAACTCAATGCTGTGGCTGTTGCCTGAAGCAGGAGAGGTTTAGGAGACTTACCTGGCTTTTTAAAAAATGTTTATTGTTGAGACTATTACAGATATCAACCATTTTTCCCCATATCCCCTTTTCACCTGGATCCTGCCCCATCCCAAGCCTCTACCACTTTATTGGCTATGTCTATGAGTTATGTATATATGCCTATAAATTCTTTGGTTAATCTCTTCCTGCCCTCTCTCTCCCCTTTCTTCTGAGATTCATCAGTCTTTTCTATGCTTCTATGTCTCTGGACCTATTTTATTTGTCAATTAATTTTGTTCATTAGATTTCACATATGAGTGAGATAATGGCTTTAATGGCAGAAAAGATCTAAATGTTGTGTAGGCCGAGACCGGTTTGGCTCAGTGGATAGAGCATCGGCTTGCGGACTGAAAGGTCCCTGGTTCGATTCTGGTTGGGGGCATGTACCTTGCTTGCGGGCACATCTCCAGTGTGGGGCGTGCAGGAGGCAGCTAATCGATGTCTCTCTCTCATCAATGTTTCTGACTTTCTATCTCTCTCCCTTCCTCTCTGTAAAAAATCAATAAAATATATTTAAAAAAATAAATAAATGTTGTATAGGTCTAAAAGTTCTCCCCATTTATTAATATGTACATTATGCTGTGGTTATTTCTTATCTCTCAGTTTAAGTTATTATTCAAGCAATAAGGACTAGAAGTAAAAACTAGTTCATTAGAGGACAATGGTGTCTTATTCAGCTTTTATGTTGAACTATCTTATTCAAGCTTAACTTCAAAAATATTTATTAACTTGTTACCTAGGTGCTATTTGATGGGTGAAAGTAAAAAGAGGATTACCATTATCTGTACAATATAGCACTAAGTTAAACATAAATTAAACATTATAATGAGACATATGAAAAAGTGGTATCATTTATATACTCTATGAAAAAAAAAAACTTGTCTGATAAACAATTTTTACTCTCAATTTTCCTCAGAAGAGTTAAATAGAAAAAACATTATATGAGCTAAATGTGCCAGACCTATTTTGGTTATGGAAACTGCATTTGTCACCCTCCTTTTCCTTTCCAGCACCCACTCACCACAGGCTGACTCAATAGGTGGAGCAGGTGTCATGAATTCCAGTGAGCTCATGAAGTGGTGATTGTTATTCCCACTACAAGTCACCATTGAACTGTTATTCTCCGGGCCCTGTGGGAACTCTACATTCTGTTGATTTATCACTTAGTTGACCAAAAATTTAGTTGTACAAGAATTTAAACAACATTCATCTTGAGCTACTTTGTTTCTTATTATTTTGATTACTACGGTAAATGAGTCTGAGGATAAGAGAGATCATGATACTTTTGGACCAGAGCTCAGGTACAGAAAACTTCTTGAAGTTTACATTGTTTCATTCTACTTACTAAGGTTAAATAGTTTATGCAATTGGAGCATTTTTTCACAATTGTATCATATATAAAATTAGTGTTTCCATGCAAAGTTTTAGGGAAAGTTTGAGAAGTCTTTAGATATCTTCTTATATTTGTTTCTAAAAAGTTATAGCACATTCCCAATTTGAAATCCAATGACTCTTATTTTATTAAATAATTAATAATTATTTTCTTAAACCTCACCTGAGGACATGCTTATTGATTTTAGAGAGAGAAGAAGGGAGAGAGAGGGAGAGATGAAGAAATACTGATCAGTCTCTTTCCTGCATGGGTCCCTACTAACTAGTGACTGAACCCACAACCCAGGTCTGTACCCTGAGTGGGAACGGAACCCACAGCCTTTCAGTGTATGAGAGGATGCTTCAACCAACTGAGCCATACCAGCTAAGGCAAATATATTGATTCTTATTTTTAAAATGAGTGTCCTATTTCTTCAGTTATACTTCCTATGCTATTTAATTCTTTTCTCTTATGCATGCTAAACATTATTATGAAACTTAATTGTATTATTAATAAAATAAAGTGAAATCACATAGATGTACATATATAGGTAATGCATTTCTTTTTCTGCTCATTGTTAAACTTAATTTTAGTCCATGGCTTAAGCTTCTACTTTATTGACTAAAGCTTTTGAATTTACATTGATTGTGGAGGTAACCTGCTGAAGTGGAAGCAACAAAACTCTGCAGAATGAATTCCTTAGTTCCCAACCATACAACTTTATCACATATTGGTAGGGAAAATTGTGAAATAAACCCAAAAGTTAGATTCTTCATCCGTAAATGAGGAAAAAGATAAACACTTCACAGGAATATTTTGAAGCTTTAATGAAACTATATAGAATGAATGGACAGTATTTGAGGACCTGATGTGAAAGGCATCCAAATTGGAATGGAAGAAGTAAAACTGTCACTATCTGCAGATCACATGATATTGTATATGAAAACCCTAAAGACTCCGCCAAAAATGTTCTAGCTACTAAATGGATCCAGTAAAGTTGTAGGATGCAAAATTAATACTCAAAAAAATGGTTGCATTTTATATACCACGAAAAAACTATCATAAGGAAAAAGTAAGAATACAATCTCATTTAGAATTAAATCAGATAATAAAATACCTTCAAATAAATGTAACCAAAGAGATGAAAAACCTGCATATTGAAAACTACAAGATATTAATAGAAGAAATTGATGAAGTCACAACTAAATGGAAAGATATTCTGTGCTCATGAATTGAAAGAGTCAATATTATTAAAATGTCCATACTACCCAAAGGAATCTACAGATTCAATGCAATCCCTATACAAATTTCAGTGACATTTTTCTCAGAAATAGAGCAAATAAGTAGAGTAAATAAAATATATATGGAACCACAAAAGACTCCGAATAGCCAAATCAATTTGAGAAAAAAGGAACAATGTTGAAGACATTATGGTCCCTTATTTCAAACTATATTTCAAAGCTATAATAATTAAAACAGTATGATATTAGCATAGAAACAGACACATATAGCTATGGAACAAAATAGAAAGTCCAGAAATAAACTCACACATATGTGGTCAATTAATTTATGACAAAGGGGCCAAGAATGGGGAAAGGACAGTTTTACAAAAAATGGTGTTGGGCCATAACTGGTTTGGTTCAGTGTATAGAGTGTCTGCCTTCAGACTGAAGGGTCTAAGGTGTGATTCTGGTCAAGGGCATTTACCTTGGTTGCAGGCACATCCCCAGTAGAGAGTGTGCAGGAGGCAGCTGATTGATGTTTCTGACTCTCTATTCTTCTGGGAAAACTAGATAGCCACAGGCAAAAGGATGATATTGGACCACTGTCTTACCCCATACACCTAAATTAACTTAAAATGTATTATAAACTAGAAAATAAAATCTGAAACCATAAAACTCTTAGAATAAAACAAAGATAGTGAGCTCATTCATATAGGTTTAGGAGATACTTTTTAGAATCTGACAACAAAAGAATAAGTAACAAATGCAAAAATAAACAAGTGGGTCTCTATTAGACTAAAAAGCATCTGCTTGGTACAGGAAACCATCAAAAAATGAAAAAGTAATGTATGGAATGAGAGAAAATATTTGGAAACTATCTATATATAAAATCCTAACGAACTGTGTGCCATTCAACCGTTATCTATGCTGTGCACTGACAGACGCTCAATGCATAGGCATGGAAACATGGAACAGACTGATGAATCTCAGAGGGAAGGGGGAAAGAGATCAACCAAAGATCTTATATGAATACTAGAAGCACGGTACATGTATTTGTGCACCTGTGGGGTCCCTCAGCCTGGCCTGTGAGGATCACTCTGCAACCGGCAGTCTGACATTCCCCTGAGGGTCCAAGATTGCGAGAAGGGGCAGGTCAGGCCAAGGATCCCACCGGTGTATTAATCCATGCACCATGCCTCCAGTATATTTGATAAAGGGCTAATATTCAAATAAATAGCAAAAAACTAACAATCCAATTAAATAATGAGCAGAGGACTTTAATAGACATTTTCTAAAGAAGACATACAGAGAGCCATCGGGTACATGAAAAGATGCTCAACATCATTAATCATCAGAGAAATGCAATTCAAATCCATAATGATATATCATCTCACACATGTTAGAATGGCCAAAAGTAAGGTGGTGAAGATGTCAAGAAAAGGAAACCTATTTGTACTCTTAGTAGAAATGTAAATTGGTGCAGCCACTATGGAAAACAATCTTGAAGTTACTAAAAAAATTAAAATAGGACTACCACATGATTCAGTTATTCTACTTCTGGCTATTTATATGAAGGAAACAAAAACATCCCAAAATATATATGCACCCTCTTATTTATTGCTACATTATTTACAATAGCCAACATATGGAAACAATCCATGATGGCTGAATAGATAAAGAAATCATGACACACTCATATACACATACACACACACACACACTCACACACACACACACACACACACACACACACACACACACACACTGGAATGTTATTCAGCCATAAAAAAAAAATGAAATCTCTCAATTTGTGACAACATGGATGGACATTGAGTGTATTATAAAATAAGTCAGAGAAAGACAAAAATTGTTTTGATTTCTCCTATATGTTGAATCAAAGAAAAAGCAATCAAACAAAATGAAATATAAAATGTGAATTGGCTAATCAAATCAGAAATAAAGAACTTACCTTTCCATAAAAGTAATAAAAATCCTCCAGCCCCAGATTGTTTTTTTCAAGGACTCTCTTAAAACAGTATGTTTCTAGAGTACCATTCTTAGTGTTAACTCTTTTTCCTACTCCAAATTTTACTAGACTTCACAATTCTTGCAACTTTTATCAAAGTACAACAATGTCTAGAGTTACAATACAGATAAAATCACTTTTGAAAATGATTTTCAGTGAGATAGTTTGAGATTATAATTGTTCATAGACACCAACTGAATAAGAGACTACTATGTGTTTGTACCAGTGAGCTACTGTTATAATCCTATCTAATAAAAGAGTAATATGCAAACTGACTGTACCTCCACTACTCCCAGAAGCCACGCCTACCAGCCAGGCCCATCAGCCAATCAGAACGAGTATGATAATTAACCCAACCATGATGGCTAAGGCTACAGACAGAGCAGGAGGGAGGCTTGGGTTGCCCCCTGGCGATGGAGGACGCCAAGCTTTCCATACACCCTGGCCCGCGTTTAATTCAACAAAGTTTCAATGACTGTGTGAGCGGAAGGCTTGGCTACAAAGTTTCAATTGTAGAAGATAAATAAACACAAGATACCAGGGCCTCCACTTGGGTTGCTGTGAGGTGTGACAGGCCTGCAAACTACCACAGGCCCCTCACCAAGGTCACCCCACACCCCAAGGGAACACCCATCCTGATCTAGGATACCCTTCAGGGCAAACGAGCTGATGCACCAGGCCTTTATCCTATCTAATAAAAGAGTAATATGCAGATTGACCATCACTCCAATACACAAGATTACTGCCCCCATGTGGTCAAAAGATCACAAGGTGGTCACCACAAGAAGGCCAGTAGGGGAGGGCAGTTGGCAGGGACCAGGCCTACAAGGAAGGGCAGTTGGGGGTGATCAAGCCTGCAGGGAAGGGTGATTAGGAGTGACTAGACCCACAAGGGAGGCAGTTAGGGGCAAACAGGCTGACAGGGGAGCAGTTAGGCATCAATCAGCCTGGCAGGGAGTGATTAGTGGATGATCAGGCTGTCAGGCAGAAGCAGTTAGGGGCAATCAGGAAAGCAGACAGGTGAGCAGTTGTGAGCCAGCAATCCTGGATTGTGAGACGGATGTCCGAATGCCTGTTTAGGACACCCTCAAAGGGTCCCAGATTGGAGAGGGAGCAGGCTGGGCTGAAAGACACATCCTCCCTCCCATTCATCCCCCCCTCCGCATGAATTTCATGCACCAGGATTCTAGTAACGATATGTACAAACAGCTCTGCCCCCTCGCCTCCCCTTACCTTCAACCTTCAATTCAGTAGCTTATAACAAGGTTATTCTCACCCTCACAGGTTTGTGGGTAAATTGCTGTACAGCTGATCTAGGCTGGGTAACCTATGTGGCTCTATTTCAGGCTGTGCTTGTGTTGTCTGTGTTTGTTTCCAGACTCATGTTTTGCTTAGGTTTTGGTCTACTTCTCATGTGCCTCGTTCTTCTTGGGATATGTTTTTCTCAAGGTTAAAAAAAGGAGTACAACGGCAAGCCCAACTCCCTGAGCACATTTAAAGTTTCTGTTTTTGTCATTTCTGCTAACTTTTTTTTTTACCAAATCAACTCATATGGCCAAATGCAATACCAATGAGATGGGGAAGTATACACTGCTCACTTTCATGAAAAGTACTGCAAAGTCACATAGTGAAAGATATGGATACATGGAGTGAAAACATGAGAACCATTCAATCTAGTATAGTGTTCACTGATCTTTTATTCTTAAGCAAGCAATTAAATTATAGTATTTGCCTTGCAGAGAGGTGGTCCTGAGCTACTGAGTGATGCCAGTAAAATGTGGATAGAGTGTTGAATGCCAATTCCATGGTTGGGCTTGTGGAAAATCTCTCATACATGATCTCTATTCTTATGTTGACTGAATGTAGAAGGACTCTAGGCCCTAAAATAATATGCCTGATTTACACAATGGAAGGAATCGGGAGCCTTATTTTATAATGGGATTTCTATGTAGCCCATCAGGGACAAATAATCTTTTATTGTGTGAATCTTCTCAGATTTTTGGCATTGTATGTGATAGTAGCCAGCCTACCATATTTCACTCAGCGATGTCTTAAAATCTGTCATTAATATTCAAGTGTCAAAATAATTTTAATCACGGCTCAAATAAGACATAGAGATCATTTTCAGCAACTCTGTCAAAAATGAGGTGGATGTAGTAGGACATGTCTGAGAAGCCACTTCATTTGGCAGATGGGGGGGAAAATGTGGTTAGACGTAGAAGGCTGTTACTCAGGATGGATTTGCACAGTTAAAGGTGTTCTCACACTGAATTATTTGAAAGAAGTGGTTGGGTATCAATTAGAAGAGCTGTGGGTAAATTTACTTTTTAAATTTAATTTCCCTCACAGAAAAATTAATACCTATTACATGGGAAAAATTTCAAATTGTATAGAAAGATATACAATTAAAAGCTATTTCCTTGTCTTTTCTCCAGATATAACCAGGTTATTGATTTCCTATATGAACCATCAGAAAAATGTTTCTGTATGTACATCCAGCATATGAATTGTCTAGCCCTAACTTTTGGTGCTGGTATGAATCCTGATCCCTATAGATTTAAGAATTGAGGCTAGACCTAAACCTTTTTCATCCACTGCTATATAACTAATGCCAGATGGTACCTTGACAATATCTGAGGTGATGCTGTGTGACAGTACCTATTGTGATGCTCAGAATTTATGCTTCAAAGATTTTATGACTTGCAGAAGATGCCAGATTTCCATCTAACCAAAAAATATTATGTTTATTCTAAATGCAATGTTAAAATATTCAAGTTTACTTTGATTTATTTCTACTTGGAATGCAATCTGGAATTTTGGAATTTATGTTTTCTGAAGCAAAATGATGCATGATTGCAGGTAAAATTATGTAATTTTGTGAGTAGGAGAACAAGGGTGTATGATTGAATCAAAGTTATTCCACTCACTATTCCGTAACTGCCTTGGGTTAGAGCATATTTCCCTTCAAGTGACAGGGTCTTCTGTGCACCTTTACCTCTGCTCTTGGGCCTGAGAGTTGAGTTTCTTGAAGCTGAAAACCACACCGTGTGAGGAATTGTGAGAGGTCATTTGTACCACTGACATCCAGATGGCTTTGAAATTTTGAAGAAGCTCAGTGTGCAGGCTGTTTGAAATCAAGGGCAGATTTGAAACCATATGGGACTGTTTTAGTCCAGAAAAGTTAAAATTTATAAAGATAAATGACTAAAAATAAACCCACTCCTGGGCAGTGACTAGGGGAGGAGCATCCTCTCAGAGTTTGGAATACTGGGTTCTTGGCTACTTGTTATAAAAATGTCAGTCTCTCCTCTCCTCCACCCTTCTCCTCCCCTTTCTTGGCCTCCAGTGACCCTCCTGTTTGTTTCCTGCTTGCATTTTTTTTTTCTGAATGGGGACTTTATAATTTGTTGTTTACTGTCTCTGGTGCAGGGACTGTACTGTCAGGTCTGTTGAAAGACTGCCATGAAAAGGGCCAGCATAGTCATTTGTTTTTTTATGGAACCTCCTCTCTATGCTGGCAAAGCCTTAAATCATACCCTTGTTCTATTACACAAAGTAATAGACAAAATGTGTATTTAAAACAGGAGAAATAAAACATCATTCAAAAATCCCTCACAGATTTGTTTATTTTAATCTCACCTTTAATCACAAGTAGAATTATTCTTTATTCACAAATACAGTGAATCTAAGCTGTTAGCTGAGCATTTAGTGGAACATCTACCCAGTAAGCTTTGCTTATGTTGCAGACAGCTACCCTGAGGAGTGATTTGAATTTAAATGTGATTCCCTTATTAGTTTCTGCTAACTGCAAATATCCCAGGCACTTAATTAAGTGGCTGAGTAATGTATGAATGCTCACTTCTGCTTGTCATGCAGAACAAAGTGATGTATTTATATTCCATGCACAATATGGAATTTAATGACACAGGCAACAGTAATTTAGAAAACCTTTGTTTTTATTGTCCTTGTTTTTGCTTAAGCAATTTCTTTGCTTTGTCATAGTTTGGCCAGGACAGTGATATAAGACTTGGTCCAAATGTTAGCTGTTGGAAAGTGACATTTCCTAATAAACCAGAGGTTTCTTTGTGCATCTGATTTGGTGGGTTTTCATTATGTTATTTTGGCTTTTGTTCCTTACTTTAATTTTTAATTTAATAGCAAAGAACTATTACTTTGCATGGCTGGTTAGCCATTGAAACAAAAGGGAAAATATAAATTCTGCTAAGATTTGAATGAATATATTGAGGTGAAAAGTAAACAAACAAAAAAGCAACCCATTGCTTTTTTTAAACACTAGAGTGTGTGGAGCAAAAATATTGAGGCCCAGTCTCCTGATAAGTGTTTCAGGGAATCTTTTTCATGCCTTTAGTTTTCTAAACTTAATACTTACTTTTTCCTTCAGGAATCTAAAAAAGCCTGTAATTTTTTGGTTGGTATTCAAGGTTAGCCCCAAAGCCAGTATCCTAGTTTTTGTCTATCTGAATTGCTCTGGATCTCTCTTAAATTCACCTAACAATACTTCAAATACCTGTAAATTAAATGCTTATGTTTTGTCGCTTTAAACTGGGCTGAGCATATGTTTGGTCTTGGACAGCTGTTTGGCTTGTCAGATGGTGCTATTGTGGTGCAAAGCAGAAGGAATTCATGTCCTTCTATTTCAGTTCCTTTGCTCCAGTGTGAGGTTGAGAGACTTCTTTAATTAGAGTCTCAGCTCTGTCTGTTCTGGAAATCCTAACCTCAATTAGTTGACTCTCTTTATTTAGACAGTTTCATTTGTTTCCTAATGGACTTAGGGGGCGGTGAATTGGGTCAAAGTTGCAGCATATTACTCCCTGGTATAAAATATATTTTACATCCTGAATTCTGTGCTACAAGAAAGCTGCAACATTCATCTGAACTATCACTCCTGGCCTATGGGGAACTGTGTGTAATTTACATCCCCCAAATTTCACATCCCTGCATCTCTTTCCTGTCAGCTTCAGCCACACTCTACCCATTCCCACCCTCACCAGGCAGAGTGACCTCAGGCTGCTGGGAGACCACTGCTGCATACTTCCTGTCAGAGAAGCCCTCCTGCACGGTAAATTCTTGGCAGTACTACTCCTTAGCGCCTCAATAATCATAAACGGCTGCTCTGTGTAAAATGATTCTTGCATTCTGCAGAATTCATAGGTTTATTTGAAAATATCTCCGTCATATTAGTAGCTTTCTGCTCCTTTCCTTTCAAACCCCGATTTTGGACTGACAAGTCTCTGAGCATGGGAGTGGGAAACACTGGAAAAGCAGCAAAATGCCAGGAGCTGTTGTCACCTAATTTCTGTGCACCTGCATTTAATGGGCATTCTCTCGCTGGCTCTGCAATCAAATCTTCTGTCTTAGCCCCTTTTAGCCACTGTGACCTCACCATATGCCCCTGACTGGAGAGAAGCCCAGGTTGGCTGCTGGTGATCATAGTCCACATATGTTGGGGAGAGGGACCCCGGAAGGTGGCGGACACTATTTCTTCAGCCAGCAATCCTGTTAGGGAAAAGAAAGAGGCTCCCTTATGCCTGCTTTAAGGGCTACAGACTGTTTGCATACTCTCCTAAAAGTGACCATCGCCCACAGTGGCGACTTCCCTTTACCCTCCAGCTATAGAGCTCAGCTGGTGGATCTCATCCATCTTGGCAGAGAAATAGCCTCTTTTTTCTTTTTCTTTTTTTTTTTTATAAAAAGCAGCATCTCTCGATATTTAACTAATAAGCAGTGACAAGCCCTGTTTGACCGCTCACTTCTCCAGCGAGACTTCCAGCTTTTAGGCATCAAGATGAGTGAAGCTCTCTTCTGGGTGGGCCAGTTTGTTTCTCAGTGACATGAGAGCATTGCCTGGGGTGTGCACTGGGTGAGGCTTGTCAGTTGAGATATAATTTTGCTCTTTTTATGGATTTTCCAACTAGTTCCTGAAAGGTTAGCGTTGGTGGTGCATGGGCAGGCTAAATAGCAATCTCAGGTGGTGAATAAAGAAAAATTGAATTTATTATTTAAAGAAATAGGGGTGGAGCTATCCAAAGCAAAGGGCTATACAGCAGCAAGCCAAAGGGTATTGGGTGGGTGATGGCAACCCCTCGGAGTTGGAGTCCTGTCTTAATACACAGCCACTGCAGGAAGCTTGTGTCATCAGTGGGTTGGGGGGCTTGGTTGGTGGGCTTGGGCCGTGGGGTTGAGTCAGTAGGAATGTGGATGTGCAAGTGGGTGCTTCTTGGAAGTTTTAGTTCCATATATGGTTTGATTCCTGGTATTTGGCATTTCCTGCCCAACAAGTTTTCCTGGTCTTTGTTTTCCTGAGAGGGAGAAGCTTACAAAATGACTGTTCAGAATTACATATTGCCTTGCAAGTCCTAATAATTCTACAAGCTGAAGAGATTCTCCTCCTAACTTCATTGGTCTCTTTTTTATCTGAACATCTGAGTATACCATGAGAGCAAAATATCAGGATGTGAAAAATACTTAAATGTCCTGTTCATACATCCATCTGTTGATTAAATCCTAGCCATAGTACCTTTCTAACTGTTGTCATCTAGTTTAGGTTTGAATGCTTTCAGAAGCAAGAGACTTAGGCTATTAAAACGGAGATGATTTTGTCATTGGTTAATTCTGTTATATAGGTTGCCCCTACTCTAACACATACACATTCATACATGTTTGCATACACCCAAAAAAACCCTTGTCACTGTCAACAAAAGGTGGCTGCCACCAAGCTAATGCTTACAGGAGTTCTTAATCTGGGGAACATTAAAAAAAGAATCTTTATTAAGATGAACTGTTTCCAATCCAGGGAAATAGCCTCTGGTGGTAAACAAAAATATGTTCCACAAAGATGGTTTAACAATTTGGAAAATAATTCAAAACTTATCCTATACAGGATGGAGTAAAAGTAGGTAAAGAGAAAGAATAGGGGGAAACTAAAGTTGGAAAGGGGAAAGAGAAACAAGAAAACAAAATGGGGAAAGTTAGGAGGAAAGTGTTGACATAAAGGTAGAGTAGAGTTGGAGTAAAATTATGCTAAAGGAAAGATGAAAATAGAATGTACAAAAAGGTAAAATACTAGTAGTAATTAATAATGCTATTTAAAAACAAAAATGTAAAATTAAAAAAGGTAAAATCAATTGAGGCAGAAAGAAAAAATAGTCTTGATTAAAATATGTAAAAATGAAAAATAAAAAAAAATTAAAAGAAAAAAGAAAAAAAATAGAATGGTAATTCACTTCCACTGCTATTCTGCTTGGCACTCCTGTTTCCCAGTAGAGAAGGTATTGCAGTTCCCTGTGTTCCCCTCTTGGTGTTTTAATCTCTTTATTCTTTTGTGGTTATGCGAGAATCAATTTGTACATCATCCACTGGGTGGCAGTGTTTCGGAATTGATCTCTGAGACAAAGATTAGGACCTCTCTAGGCTGTGCTCAGATCCTGCTACTCTATGGTTCTCAAAGCCAGTTTGTGGGGATTTTGCAGTCGGGACACTGTAACAACTCCCAGGCTGTCCCTCTGCCTCAGATAAAAAACGAGTCGTTTTCCAGAGCTTCCCTCTGTCAACAGCTCAGAGAGTTTGCCTCCACACTCAGGGATCACGCCTTGCCCACATCCACGGACTTCTCCAGAGGCAGCTTTTTCGCAGTCTGGCTCTCACAGTGTGTGCATCTCTGTTCTGAGGGGCAGGAGACCTCACCTTATCCCAGGCAAAATCTGACCTTTCCATGTGCCGTGTGGATCTCTGAATCTGCAGCATGTCTGTGCCAACTGGGGAGCGGTATTCTGAGTCTCCGGCTGTTCGGTGGGTGTTTCAGCCAGCTGTAGCTTTCAGACCACCGCAGACATTCACCTCCCTCTGCAAGATGGTGCGGTCTCCTTGTTCGTGCTGGTGGCTCTGGCTGACAAAAGCCCTGCGGCATATTTGGCATTGGTATCTGTTGAGAGGAAATCCACAACAATTTTATCTCACCACCCAGAATTGGGTCTTTTTAGAACCTGAGATACAGAGAGGTGATTCAGTAAAATATGTTAAGAAAGGGAAACCATATTTATGGTAGCTCAGGTAGTTCAAGTACTGTTTGTGTAGTACTGCATTAGCTATTGAGGTATAACACAAGGTAAGAGAAACTTATTGAGCACTATGTGCCTGGTATTGTTTGAGCTCATTTTATAAGCCTCATTTCACTTGCTTTCTAAATCAACATCACAATGTAGAGGGACATTATTGACATTTTCTAACAACAAAACTGAATTTTAAGAGACTAAAGGAACTTGCTCACCATACATACAGTAAGTAGCTAGCAGGGTCTGGATTTAAATTAAGGTCTTAAAGATTTCATTTGGCTATTACAGAGTTGAGAAAAGTGTTTGCATCTAATGTAAGAATCAAATACTATATATGACATTAGTATCTGTAGTCAATTTCATTTTAATAAGTGCTCTAGAGGTAAGCATACTGAACACATAAAAGATTTTCTGGTATAAGTTACTTAGAATCTAACATATATAGAAAGTGGTTCTCATTTTCTAACCTTTCTGAGATAACTCTGGCTTTGGGAATTAAAATAGTGGTAGCTGTGGTAATTATGGTGATAGTGGTAAATGTTTGAAAAGAAAATGATTCATGGTGATGGAAGGCAACTTGACTTGGGGTGGTGGACACACAATACAATAAGTAGATGAGTTTTTTAGAATTGTACACCTGAAACCTACATAATTATATTAACCAATGTCACACTAATAAACAAAAAGAGAAAAAAAGAAGAAAATTATGTATATCAGAATATTGTTAAGTTCAATTTCAGTTTGCTGAAACCAATCAAATTAAACATGATCTTCTTTGAATAACTTTAGAAGATAGGCCAAAACTCACAATTATGAATGGCAGAAGAATAACTATAGAAGAAATTTTACCTAAGAAAGCTATAACTTTACTAATCTAATTTTTCTATATATTGAAAAGAAAAAAAAAAGTTAATAAGTTGTCCTACCTGCTAGTTTAAATGTATTTTGCACCCCTGAGAAGTCTGCAGAAGTCTTACTAATCACATGTTGGCAAAAGAAAAAGCAATGCTGGCAACCCTGCTTTACTCCTTTTCTCATGATACAGCCCTCTCTATTTCTAAGAGAGTCTCTGTGTATAAGCCAACTGTTTGGTCTTAGTAATATATATATATATATATATATATATATTACACCAGACTAAACTTACTAATGTGTAGCTAGTGTTAGCATATTAGCATGATCCTAATGCATATTTACATTTGATGATACAGGAATAACCTCATATTGTTATAGAGACAAGTGGTTACTCCCCAAGATGTAGAAGGGGAATGAAGATTTGTAAATGAGTTCAATAGTTCTCCTTGCAAAATGAATGGTATTTCTGGAATAAAAACTTCAGTCAAGTTCCAAATAAAGGCCTAGTGTTGTTAAACAATAAACTAAGTAACATTAAAATTTCAAAGTTTTTTTCAGCAATCTTTCATTCAAATCAGACAGTGACTGAAAGTAATTATAGGCACTCTCAGACAGGAGATGGGTAGAGAGAGTTTTTATGGAGCAGATGTAAAGAAAATTGAGGACATTCTTTGGCAATAGCTTAAGCAGTTTCCTTGTTTGGGAGTGCTTATTGATTGTTTGTAGTTGGATGTTCTCAAGTCTCATTTTTTTTCACCTATAGTTGCATTGACTCCAGCTTAGGTTTAGTGTGCTTACTAGGCTACCAAAGCATGAGAGACACCTCGGGCTAATGGCCTCCTTAGTTGGTTACTTTTATAGTGCGAATCTCTGGGGAATAGTCTCATTGCTGTTTTTTATAGCTTTCTTCTTTCACTAGGAACAAGGGTATGAGACCAGTCAACCTCTGCATTTTACAGAGCCTTCAGAAGCATTTCCAAGTTACTTGAATTCTTGTTTAACAGGAATATCCTATAGTAGTGTCCCAGCTCCTGCCTGTATCAAAACTCCACCTTGTGTGTCCTTAGGCTATGATCAAATATCTGAGTCTCATTATCTAAGAGTATTTGGAGTTCCGATCTAATTTATTGCCTACTCCAATGGCTGCCAAACTTGATCAGAAACACTTGTGAACATTTCTCTGAAAATATTACTCAGATTCCTAATTCTGTGAGTATTACTTTGGAATCCTGTATGTTTAAGAAGCATTTTAGACAATTATCTTGAGTAGCAATTTTGTAAAATATATTTTATTGATTTTTCATGGAGAGGAAGGAAGAGGGATAGAGAGCCAGAAACATCGATGAGAGAGAGACATCGATCAGCTGCCTCCTGCACGCCCCCTCTGGGGATGTGCCCACAACCAAGATACATGCCCTTGACTGAAATCGAACCTGGGACGCTTCAGTTCGTAGGCCAATGCTCTATCCAGTGAGCTAAACCGGTTTCAGCATTGAGTAGCAATTTTTTAACCACTAGTCTAAAAAGGGATGGATGACACCATCCCACTCTACTAGTTTTGCTCTTTTTCTGTCTATCTCACTCTCCAAAAAACATTTACTATACACAAGTATCATTGTTTAAAGGCCAATAAAACCCTTTCCTGCCCTCAGAGATGTTATAGTCTCTCTTATTCTGTGTATTGTCCTCTTTAGGAATAGTTTTCATTCTGTCCTCCTGAATAAAACTTCCTAAGTCTGTACCAACTGTGACAAAATAGACATCCTATATAATAAAAGGCTAATATGCAAATAGATCAAATGGCAGAACTACAGAACAACTGAACAACTGGTCGCTGTAACATGTGCTGACCACCAGGAAGGGCGCATGGAACATGGCAGGTGTCTGCTGTGCTGGGATGGTGGAGCAGGTGAACGGGGGTGCCAGACAAAGGTGGAGCGCCAGTTTCTGCAATCAGGGTGAGCCTCTGGTGGTTACTGAAAATTCTTTGCTTTCATCGGTACCATGGTCCCACCTGGTGCTCAAACCTGCTGCTGGTGCTGACCCCGATGGCTTGGCAGGTGTGAGCAGAGGCTGCTGGGCCCAATCGCCCCTCAGAGCTTCTCCACCTCCCCCTGCTCCTGACTGGCGATCTGGGCAGCAGTTGCACTTGCACCTGCTGGCAGAGCTGGCCCAGCTCACACCTGCTACCCCGATCACTCTGCACTGTCAGTGGGCGGGGGGGGAGGGAAGAGGGAACAGAGCTGCACTGTCAATGGGTGCTAGCAGGGCTGATGCCTTCAGTGTGTGGGAGCAGGAGTGAGGCTGCTGGCAGATAGGGGGCTGAGGGCCACAGTGGGAAGGCCAGGCAGGGGCTCAGAGGATGAGACCTTCCCCTGTGCCCACTGCAGACTCATGGCCCACAGTTTCTTTCAAGGTTCACGAAGTCATGCACTGGGCCCATATTATTTTATGCTCATCTAGCCCCATCACATTCCAATTACTCTGAAACCACAAACAAGACAAAAGCTCTATTGAACCTCTTTTAAGAGCCATTTTCTAGCCACTTTACCATCCTTTTGGTTCTCTTCATGATTGTTTTATATTCTACAGATGATTACATGGCTAGTAAGTAGATTCAATATGTATATTTATAATCCTATTTAAAGCACATAAATGCACAGTTAAACAAGAGAGCTATATTCTTTCATTTACTTGAACAAATCTTCTAGCAAATAGGAGGGGGAATGAAAAATTTTGTTGACATCCTATCCAGCCTTGGTATTATACCACTCAACTTATTCCTTATACAATCTTTGAAGCTCAACAGATAATCACACATAGAGATTTTAAACTTATATGACCTGCTTATCTACTTTTCCTCTTAGTCAAATATAGACACACACATACACATATTTTCTCTCTCTTCATACCCCTCCCCCGCCCTACACTATAAAACAATTTGCAACATGGCTCTGCAAAGATTGATGGGCCTCACACTCTGCATAGATTTTACTAGAACATTTTGTGCATAGATAAATGTTTCTTCTTAACCAATCAAGAACATCGCAATATATTCTCTACTTCCTAATTCTTCCTCAAGAAGATTTGTGTCCTGGAAAATATTCTTTTGTACTTGATTCAATTTGATTCTCTCTCTCTCTCTCTCTCTGGATATTTTTCCATTGATTTTTAGAGAGAGTGGAAGAGAGAGGGAAAGACAGAGAGAAATACTGATCTGAGATAGACATATTATTTGGTTGCCTCCTGCATGAGCCCTGACGAGGGCGCCATCTGGGGAGAAGCCTATAACCATGGTACATGCCCTTGAGCAGAATTTAACTCGGGACCCTTCAGTCTGCAGGCCGATTCTCTACTCACTGAGCCAAACTGGCTAGAGCTTGCTATTCTATCTCATCAAGGAATGGTTAACTACAACAGAACTGCTTGATATGTCACGTGACTCTTTATTCCTAACGTGGAACACTAGGTATAATATTGAACAATTTCTTCCTTGGTGATTCTCACACTGTCTCCCACATTTGAGAGGTGATATTTTTGACATACCCTTAGAAATAAAATTGTGTTTCTCTGGCATTTATTTATTTATTATAAATGTGCGCACACAGTTTTTAACTTAACAAACAAACAAAACAACTTCATGCTCAAAGGCTGCTTTGTTTTCATTTGAATTTTCAAAAACAACCATAAAAGCTGTGGTGCTAAATTTTGTTTTCTAAGAATATGCACATGTATATTTTTTCCTTGTCTAAAAATAACTGAGGAGTTGAAATGTAAGTTTTCTACTCTCTGTTTCTAACATTGTGGAGAAATAAATATAGACTTCCTGATTATATATAAAAACAGACTATCTTTTAAACAAACAGGTTAGTTTTTTTTTTGCAATAATTTATTTATTTATTTATTTTTAAATATATTGTATTAATTTTTTATAGAGAGGAAGGGAGAGAGATAGAAAGTCAGAAACATCGATGGGAGAGAGACATCGATCAGCCGTCTCCTGCACGCCCCACAGTGGAGATGTGCCCGCAACCAAGGTACATGCCCTTGACCAGAATTGAACCTGGGACCTTTCAGTCCGCAAGCCAATGCTCTATCCACTGAGCCAAACCGATCTCAGCTGCAATAATTTATTTTATTTAGTTTTCCTACTTAGCTCATGGGCGGGGGGAGGCACTCTATCTATCGAGGTTTATATATGCCTATTCTCCAAAAATATGGAAGAACACTGCTCTGTGTTCAGGTTGCCTTTCTCAGTACTTGTGAAAACTGCAGTTGTGTCTAGAGCCACGGCTGAAGCCCATTTTCTCATGTGTCTCATCCCTCAAAAGCACTCTGAAGTGCAAACCCTCGGAGAAGGCAAACCCTCCCATTCCAGCTCTTCTAGTCTCTCTTCCTTCCTCATATTCCTTTTGGGCAAGGTCTCAGAAGCACAGATTTTAGTCATTTTGTATTCTTCAAGTACATGGTCTGATTTATGAAGAACTGATTTTCTTTTTATGCTTTGTCATCGGAGAATGTAGTGCAATGGATTGTAAACAAGCACATTCTTTGGGGTGTGACTAAATTCAGAGTAATACAGTGCATTGTATTGCCAAAGTTCTTATTATTTTGCATTATGAAGATTATTTATTTTGCCAAAACCGGTTTGGCTCAGTGGATAGAGCATCAGCCTGCGGACTGAAAGGTCCCAGGTTCGATTCCGGTCAAGGGCATGTACCTTGGTTGCAGGCACATCTCCAATAGGAGGTGTGCAGGAGGCAGCTGATCGATGTCTCTCTCATCGATGTTTCTAACTTTCTATCCCTCTCCCTTCCTCTCTGTGAAAAATCAATAAAATATATTTAAAGAAAAAAGATTATTTAGAATATAATTCCTTCAGATTTTTAAAATAGAAATAATTGGGCCATAGAGAAATTAATTGTAAAAATGTCTTACTTTCTCTGATATGGTTATATTTTATAATACATATTCACTATTAAATTGTACATTAAAATTTTATTTTTTGTATCAGTATGCGTATGTCTAAATCACTTGTTATTTTAAGAAGTAGTTGTTGCTTACTGAGTCATTACATGTAAATAAAACTATATTTTTTTAATAAAATAGATAATTTAATCTATAAGTTTAAATATGCTACATTATTATAAACCTTGAAAGTCTTCTTGACATAAATTCAGGAGTTTGCTGGAGGACACAGAAATCCTGTTATGACTAATAATATACATATATCCATTATTTATTCCATTCATCTCCACACAAATCCACATGATTTAAAGTTCTTCAGTTGGAGCAGGGACATAATTTCTGGGAACTATTAATGTCATCTATGCCAGGTTAAGTTTCCCTGGAAAGGTCCTAAATTAGATAAGCCTTCTTAGCTTTACTCAAACATAGACTTCTCTAAAATTTCCTTTAACATTAGCAATTTCCTTTGAGCCACACAATATTCTATATTTGTGTTAGAACAGTATGAAAGGCTGTATATATGTAATTTCCCAACTACTTAAAACTATAATTCTAAGTAGTAATAACACAAATATTTTATTTTCCAAAGCAATTGTGTTAAGGAATTTCATATTTAATGTAAGTATACTCATTACTTAACACACTACCTGGATCAGAGTAAGCTCTCAATTTATGTATTAGTCAAGTTATCTAGCTCCAAGGTGAATGGGATCTGTATTAAGGACATTATTATATAAGTGTAAACTTTTGTTTATCTTACTCAGACACCAAAGGGAAGGAATTCTTGCATACATAGAATTTTTGACATCTAAGAGGAGTTCATTTTTCCAGGGTATTTTATTTGTAAACTATTATGATATCACTCAAAGTTCAAGTACTGTTATGGTTTTGGTTCCATAGCCTTAAGTTTGTAACCAAATCTCTTTAGGCCTCATCTTGATAACCATAAAATAAAACAGGTTGGGTTAAAGATAACTTATAAGGTCACTTTAAAAATTCCATCAGAGAACCTGTGTTTACTAACACAGAAGTGATCGATTAGAGGTGGAAAATGTAATTCTAAAATGTCTTTCTGCTGTTTACTTCTCCTGGAGATGTATTAAGAGAAAATACCATTTTTCTTGAACAAGTTGGAAAAGGTCAACAGATATAACTTGGTGCAGATATATCTTAGTGCATAATTGGAGTGAATGGAGAAGACTAGGTAAAGGTTCCAGACTAGGAATTTGTGTAGTTCATTCTCTATATACAGTTTTTATTAATTGTGTTATTGCTCTATTAATGACATTAGCATACCTTGAAATTGAGCTCCTACAGAGGATTGGGCAGTATGTAGCTTTTAAGTTAGCAGGCTTGATTCATTTATTCAAGTTATGTTTATTGAGTAGATATGCAGAAACTGTTCAGCAATTTCTCAGCTTGTTCACTGATTAGCTTTCTTATGTCAGGCAAGTTATTGAACTTTTTAAAAACTGTTTCCTCTTTTTTAAATTAAAGATAAAATTCTGAAGACTAAATGAAATGATATATATAGGGCATCCCCATAAAATATATGCATACACTTTGAATAATTACAAAGACAGTGTTTATTAAAATATATTTCATTTTCAAAATTGAGCTATCAGCTATTAAAGTGTATATATATTTAGGGGGTGCACCTGTATATATAGCTTTTAGTCTAAAAGATAGTGCACATTCAATAAATGTTAGGATGGCTAGTTCTTGTTGCTATACTCAAATACCTATACTAATAAAAATCTGGGTGGTCCTTGTGACCTTGTGCTTGATGTCATGACAAGATGGCTGCCACAAGATGGCCTTGCTCTCAGTAGAGGTGGGCCCCAGTGGCTACTCTGGTTTGTGGGATTTGGCCTAATCTGGCAGTTGGACATCCCCCAAGGGGTCTCAGATTGGAGAGGGCGCAGGCTGGGCTGAGGGACACCCCCTCCCCACCTCCCCATGCTCTAATATGCATATAAAATGATACCATAGAAAGGACTTAAGAGTGACTAATCTTTGGAAAGATAGTTTTTAATAAATGTTGATAAATGGATAAAATATTTGGGCATTTTCTAAATCATACATTGTCAGAAGTATGCAATGTATACAGTTAAAATTACTATAGATCTCAATATCCTCAAATTGTAGGTAGAATATCATGATTCAAAATACTTATGTTTAAGTGGTTCCTACATAATACATAATTAGTGGTACATCTTATTCAACATAGGCTCCTAGAATTATTAATCTAAATATGGGGTACTTTAGATTTTGGCTTTATATTCAAGGGTCAGATATTTGTATATAGTAACAAAGTTTCAATACTGTTATGTACTAACAAGTAAAATTGTTGAAGTCTATCTTATGAAAATGTTCAACTTTTGAAAGAATTTTTATTTTTCAGTTGTAGTTGACATTCAATATTACATTAGTTTCAGGTGTATAGCATAGTGGTTAGACATTTATAGAACCTGATGTGATCCCCTGATAAGTCTAGTAACACTGAGGATGTTTAACTTTTGGTAAGAAATATTTATCCAATTTTAAGAAAGTTCTAAGTCAAGTTAGGGTGCTAATTCTTCATAAATGTACCTTATTCATACTGGCTGCTGTGGCCCAATAGATTTGAACATTGTCCTGTGCACCTAAAGGTTACAGGTTGGATTCCAGGTCAGGGCACTCTCCCAGGTTGTGGGTTCAATCCTCTGTTAGGGCACATGTGGAATAGATGTTTCTTTCTCATTCTCTCTTTCTTCCTTCCTCTCTAAAAATCCATAAAAATATACCCTGGCTGAAGATTAGAAAAATAGTACCATATCCTATCATGTTATTATTTGAGAAAAATTAATTCACATCTCTGGGAGCTAAATATAGAATAAGGAGTTTACATTTTACCCAGTCAGTGTTTCTCAGTGATTGAGCATTGATCCATGAACCAGGAGGTCACAGTTTGATTTCTAGTCAGAACATATATGCCTGGGTTTGGGGCTCAATCCCTATAGGGAGAATGCAGGAGGCAGTCAATCAATGATTCTCTCTCATCACTGATGTTTCTATCTCTCTCTACCTCTCTCTTAAATCAATAAAATTGTATTTTAAAATATACACTTTAAAATATAATTTAAGATATTTATTATCTTCCAAAGTGTATTTTATTTCAAACAATGAGTCAACGGTTAAAATATAATTTTATTTATTAATAAGAACAAAAAAAAACAATGGGAGATAAGAGCTTAAAAAAGGGAAAATACTCTAAAACCTACCAACACTACATGACAAATAAATAATAGAGTAATATAGAAGAAAATATTGGGAGGTGGAACCTATATGTACTTTTAAAGCAATCTTCTTTTTTCTGGAAAAAAATCCCAATAGTATTTACGAATAAATAGAAAATAATTTGGTGAAAAACAGTTTCAATATATGCTCAGTTAAATTTATGTAGTAGAGAGCTTTAGGTTATTTATCTAAAAGAGGACATATTTTGTCCTTCTGTTTCCTAATAGCAAACACAATAAAACTTAAACAAGAGTAGAATACATTTTATTTTAATTTTCCTATTTATTTATTTATTTATTTACTTACTTACTTACTTATAATTTATCTTTCTTGTTGAAAGTATGGCAGATGTCCCCTCTTTTTTCCCCTCTTTTGATTTCCTCCACCTACTCCTACCCCCATCAAGACCTTCACTGCACTATTGTGTGTCCATGGCTTATGCATAAATGCATATAAGTTATTTCGTTAATTTTTTCCTGCCCTCATCTCTTCCCTTCTCTCTGAGATTAGCCAGTCTGTTACATGCTTTCATGACTATGGATCTATTTTGTTCATCAGTTTATATTGTTCATTAGATTCCACATATAAGTAATATCATATGTTACTTGTCTTTTTCTGACTTATTTCAATTGGCATAATACTCTCTAGGTCTCCCTCCATGTTATCTCAAAGGGTAAGAGATCCTTCTTTTTTACAGCTGCATAGTATTCTATCATATAAATGTACCACAGCTTTTTTTTTAATCTATTTGTCCACTGATGGGCACTTGGGCTATTTCCATATCTTAGCTATTGTAAATAGCATTGCTTTGAATACAGAGGTGTATATATTCTTTCTAATTGGTGTTTCAAGATTCTTAGGATATATTACTAGAAATGGGATCATTTTAAATTCATAAAATATGAGAGGTATTGAAAAAATTATACCAAAATGTTGTCTTGTTGCTTGATGTTGTGAAAGAGTTTAGTTAAATTTCTTGTAGATGCTAAGCTTCTCCAATATTGGATTTACAGGTTTATTACTCAAAGAATCATCTCTGTTAATTTTTTATTGACAGAATATTCTTTTTACTATGGATATTTTAATTATACAAATGCAGAAAGAATAGAATAATGAACCATTTATATATATAAAATATTGATCTGTTCAAAAACAATAGGATTTTAATATCATATTAACTCTTTACTCCACAAAGTCGTTGTGGATCCAGAGTTTACAGTTCATCTAAATAAACTCAACCAATGAGTTAGCCCAATAGATATATTTTATCATATTACAGGACACAGGCTGTACTGAAATATATTGGTAACTGCTGTTTATTATTAATTGTTAATCAGTTTACAAAAAAATATAAGTAAAATACATCATAACTTAATGTTTCTTAAATAGATCTTAGAGGATGGAAAAGTATACCAAGACATATAAATGAATTCTGAAAATCTCATTCCCATGCAACAATATAGAGGAACAACCCTCCTACAGGTGTTAGTGAAGGTTAAGTGGGAAAATTGGACTTCTACTTCTACCTGGCACTACTCAGGTGCCTCCCTGCCTTCTCCTGTGAGAGTAGTATACAATAAAGTCACTTAAAAAGGATTTAAATAAGATACAGCATCTCAGAACATAATACCAAATTGTCTGGGCTTCAATAAAAAAAAAATCTCCCTTCATATCTAAAACCAGAAATATATCACATTGAATGAAAAAAAAAGATAATGAATAGATGTGAACATTGATAACCTAGAGATGTCAGAGTTATCTGACAAAGATTTTAAAACAACCATGATAAAAAAAAAACAATGAGCAATTGAAAGCAGACTAGAAATAAATGAAAAATTATAAAACCTTAGTTAAGAGGTAGCAACTTTTATCATTGAAAAGGTAGATATATAAAAGAACCAAATAATTTTAGAACTGAAAAATAAAATGAAATGAAAAGCTCAATGGAAGACTGAAGGCACCAGAGGGAAGATTGAGTGAACTGAATAACAGAAAATAAAAATTACCTAATCCTGGAAGACAGAAAGTAGACTGAACAAAACATGAACAGAGCTGAAGGATATTAGGAATCATAAAACAAAAACAAAAAATCTATGCAGTTAGAGTTCCAGAAAGACAGAAAGAGGGCAAGGTATAAAAATTACTTGAAGAAATAATATTTTATCATGTTACAAATTAGGCAAGAGACATAAACCAACAGATTCAAAAAGCTGAATTAACCTGAAACAATAATAACACAAATAAATTTATACCAAGACATAAACTTTGGAATGTGAAACGCAGGGGAAAATCTTGAAAGCAGCCAGAGCAAAACAAGATTTTGTCTATAGTGGAAAATCAATTAGAATGACAGTGGAAGAAGGTAAATGGAATGTAAAGGGAGGTAGGTTTTCTATACTTTATATGAACTGTGAGATAATTAAAATGATTGTAACCTCTGTAAGCTGTGATACCTTAAGTCAGTGGTTGGCCAGCTGCAGTTCGTGAGCCCCTTGAGTGTAGCTCTTCCAAAAAATACTATGTACAGTGTAATTGAAACTTCGTGGCCCATGCACGGAAGTCGGGTTTTCAGCTCTCAAAAGAAATTTCAATCGTTGTACTGTTGACATTTGGCTCTGTTGACTAATGAGTTTGCAGACCACTGCCTTAAGTAATGCCCAGAGCAACAACTGAGAAAGATATGGGAGATGACATACTCAAGAATAATATTCATTAAATAAAATAGAATTCTTAATGCTCAAGTAATCCAGGCATGGTCACCAACCTTTCGGACTTCATGGACCACCAGTGGTCTGTAGACCACCAGTTGGCAACTGATAAAAGGCAGAAAAAAGAAAAGAAAACAAAAAAAAAGTAAAATTCAAATGAGTAAAATAGCTAATTTAAACCCTAACATAATAATTGTATTAAATTTAAATAACCTAAATACACCAATTTAAAGATAAATCAGTCCTAATCAGTTTGGCTCAGTGGATAGAGTGTTGGCCTGAAGGGTCCCAGGTTCAATTCTGGTCAAGGCCATGTACCTTGGTTGCACCACATCCCCAGTAGGGGGTGTGCAAGAGGTAGCTGATCAGTTTCTCTTTCATTGATGTTTCTAACTCTCTATCCCTCTCTCTTCCATTCTGTAAAAAAAAGAAAAGAAAAAAGAAAAATCAGAAGACTGGATTTAAAAACATGGCATAATTATAATGCTGTCTATAAGAAACTACTTCTGATATAATGATACAGCTTAGTTTAAAGTAAAAGGATTGAAAAAGATATAGGCAAAGATTAATCAAGGAAAGCAAGAGTGGCTATATTAATATAAGATAAAGTAGATTTCAGAGCACAGAAAATTAACAGACGTACATAATGATTAAAAAATCAAACAAGAGGGTACAGCATCCTAACTGTGTATGTACCAAATAATAGAATTGTAAAAATATCTGAATCAAAAAGTTATAGAACTGAAAGGAGAAATAAACAACTCCACAATTATGGCTGGGGACTTCAATACTTCTCTTTCAACTATTCATGAGACAACTAGACGGAAAATTCAGATAGGAATTTAAAGAAACTCAGCACCACCATCTCCCAATGGTAATCTGGTTGAGCATAAAAGATAAACTATTGATACATACACAACATGGCTGAAACTCTTGGGAAGTATACTGAGTGAAAAAAGTCAATTTCAAAAGGTATGATTTTATTTCAATAACATTTTTGAACTAATAGTTTTTAAATGATAAAACAGATATTAAGGAGTGGGTAAGTGAAGGAGGACAGTGAATGTAGCTATAAAAAGATAACATGAAAGATTCCTGTGGTGATGAAAATGTTATATATTGACTGTATATATTGTTAATACATTTTTATTGATTTCAGAGAGGAAGGGAGAGGGAGAGAGAGATGGAAACATGATGTAAACTTGAGTAAGAATCATTGATTAGCTGCCTCCTGCATAACCTCTACTGGGGATTGAGCCCACAACCTGGGAATGTGCCCTTGACCACAGTCAAACCTGGGACCCTTCAGTCCGCAGACTAATGCTCTATCCACTGAGCCAAACTGGCTAGGGCAGTGTTCAGCAAAGTTATTAGTCAACAGAGCAGCAAACCACGGCTCGCAAGCTGCATGTGGCTCCTAAGCCACAGTTTGCCGACTATTGGGCTATGGCTATTGACTATATTTTTGATATCAATATCCTGGTTGTAATATTATGCTGTTTTGCAAGATGTTACTATTTGAGGAAATTTGGTAAATAATCAGTCTGTATTATTTTTATGACTGCAAATGAATCTACTAATTAAATGGTATATGGGCAAACTAAAGAAATATAAAAATATCTATTTGTAGCACAAATATAGGTTAACATGATTGAGTATGATAATCCAAAAAAGGAATATAAAATGTCTTTATTAAAAATAAATTTTAAAAATGAATATTTTTTCCAGTCATTTGAAGAGCAAACCAGGGAGAATGTATGTTTTTATTTGGTTCCCTCTTAGTTGGATTTTTTTTCCAGAAAAAAAAAATTCATTGGAAACATGGAAATCAAGTCAGAATTCTTCTCTTGTAATTTTCAATATTATGATTCTAAGTTATTAGTAAAGTCAAGAAGAAGATATGTAGTAAAGTGCTTTCTGCAAATTCTTCCCCCATTCATACTGTGCCATGCCCCAAACAAGAGAATAGACTAATTTTCCTGTCCTTTGGTACTGAACTACTCTGGAGACTATTTTTATCAATAGACTGTGTCAGAAGTGACCCTGTGCCAATTTGGAACCAATACTTAACTATTTTCCCCTTTCTTGAAATGCATTTTCTGGAAAAAAAAAATTAGCCAACAGGTAAGAATATATCTGGAGATACTTATCAGGTAACCCAAGCCAATAAAATTGAGAAGCTATGTGGAGAGAGGGAGATGGCTAATCAATGTGCAGGGGTCCCTGTCATTGCATTAGAGGCACTAGACATGCAGATGAGTAAGCTACCTTTCATACAGCCCAGTCCAATCTTCATATGATTCCTCCCTCAGCTATCATTTTATTACAAGGGCAGGAAAGATCCAAGTGAGAAATGCCTAAGTGAACCTTTATTTTGGTAAGAGGGAAAAATATGGTTATCCAGGAAAAAGATAATCTTTTTAGTCTGATTTGAAGGTAGATATGGCTCTGGAACTAAAATCTGACCAATTATTAAAAATTTCCCCTGGATATTTTCAGAGATAAAAGTGTGCACCATCATTATTTCTTGCTCCTATTTGCTTATTGAAATGTAGTATAGTTGGGATTCAAAATACCACCTAGACCGAGACATGGAACACATGTGTTGATGGCCATGAAACACAGTGTGAGTAAGTTACTTCTTGAAGGTTTATCTTTGAATTTCATTTATTTATGAGAGAAATATATTTATCTCTCTTTTTTTTTACTTTATTTTTGTCACTTGCACTTAAAACCATTTTTGACCAATGTAAAGTTTTGCACCCTTCCTGCGACTTTGTTTAATTCTCTTTACAAAAGTTCAGCTATATTAGATGTTCATTGTTCTTTTAGAAAGCATTATGCCTTCTCACATTTGACCTTTTGTTCAATCTACTTTTTCAGTAGTAAGTATAATCAGTGTAAGATGTTCCCTAGTCTATCTGCTTGAAATTATCTTCTGCTCAATCACATTTTAGCTTTCTCAGATAACGAATTCTTATAATACCATTCATTCTATGGAATTTTCATAAACATATTAGATAAAATTCTTGAAGAAAGAATCAGTTAATTGCAGACAATATACATTGAGCACCTTATATGTGTCAGGTATTGTGAGATAATGGAGTTAGGAGGGATGATAGGGTCAATGCCCTCGCCCACAGTGATTTCATAATTTAGTGAAAGAAATGTAATAATAAAACATGAACATAGCAAGAAGCATTGAACATACTGTCAAACCACAGTAGGAAGGCAGGGGAGGGCTCGGGGGAGTAAGGGATCAACTGAAGAACTTGTATGCATGCATATAAACATAACCAATGGACACATTCACTGGAGGGGGGTAAGGGTGTGTGCCAGAAGGTAAGGGAGGCTGGGGGGAGGTCAATGTATTTGTAATACTTTAAACAATAAAAATAAATTTGTAAAAAAATTATAAAAAAACACACAACATGAACACAGCAAAATGAACAGCACATTGTAGAATTACAAATGAGGAAGTGATTATTTCCTCTGGGAATGGAGTGGGAAATGATTTCTCCAAGACAATGATATTTAGGCTGACCTCGAAAGATCAATTTGCATTTATTGAGGTGGCAACATCAGAGGAAACTGATGAGAAAGGTACAAGTGGGAAAAAAAAGTTTCTGAACCTTGAGAAAGTCCTGGATAACCAGCTGGAGACAGGTGTTGATTTCATGGTGAAGAGATGGAAAAAATCAATGCTATTCTGCATTAGAAAAGGGAGCACTGAAAATGGATATAAGCATGGGAAATAGGAACAAATGCGTGGCAGTTTCTTTCTTAGGGAAGAAAACAGGAAATAAGTTTTTGTTTATTTGTTTGTTTTGTTTGTTTGTTTTTCTGTGGAAGAACTATGGGAAATCTGACCACAGGACAGTGGCACAGGGCAGATTTATCTCTATTTGTGGTTGTTCAATAAGACCTCATGGGCTGAATTTACTCAAAGTTACCCTCACTGCAGCTTCCTAATGAGGTTGATAGGGTTGACTATAATCTATTTTTTAGTTTTTTGTTTTGATGAATGAGGGGAATTTTTTTTACTTGTTTTGGGAACAAATATGAGTTCTACAGAGGAAAACATAGATATGGAGAAGCATACAGTCTAAGTTCAGCATTAGATAAACAGCGCAGGGGTCCAAAGATTTGTTGTAATCCTCTGAGATCAAAGCATTGCTTCTTATTAGGACAGATCCAGCATTTATAGACAGTACTGTTTAAAGACTGTGTAGTTCAGAGCAGAAGGAGGGGGAAGAAAAACATTTCAGCAGCTGCCTTTTGAAGCGGTGAACACCTTTTATGCCATTTAATGATGGTTTGGATAGGCTTGAAGAACCATGTCAAGTATTTAGCAAATAAGTTTGGTAAAGTCTTTAAGTCATTTGAATCTTAATCAACCAGTAATGGTATCTTAAAACAGCTTATTTGATTCATTTAAGCTTGTGGTTATAATAGGGATAAAATTTGCAGTCTATTGTTGTTCCACATGTGATGTGGAAGATTAATATACACTACTGTATTCTCCTTCCTAGGACGTGTAGCAAACAAAGAACAACAACAAAAGAATCTTATGCTTTCCCTTTTTTTATAATAGAAAAAGATACACCATATATATATATATATATATATATATATATATATATATGGTGTATATATGGATATATATATATATATATATCCCTAAATTACTATCCTACAGTTCAATCATCTGACCTTGCACTGACCACCAAGGGGCAGACACTCAATGCAGGAGCTGCTGAGCTGCAGCGACATGGCAGCTGTGGTTCCTGGGTGATACACCCGGAACTAGAGAGGAGGAAGCCCGATTCCAGGGTGTGTCACCCGAGAACCACCTCTCACAATACTGGACTCCTCGGGGGTTGTTGGAGAGCTGGTTTTGGCCTGATCCTTGTAGGCCAGGCCGGGGGACCCCACCAGTGCACAAATCTGTGCACCAAGCCTCTAGTTTCTAAATAAACCATAGATCTGAACCCCAAAACCTGGTCAGTTAGACATTTCTTTTCAATTTTGTCTTTTCTCTCTCATATTTTGATATATTTAAGGAATTGTTTTTTCTAAATTGCTCCCTGATTGAAAACTGAAAATTATATTCACCAAACCTATTAAATCCACCTAACCAGTAGTTTTAGGTTGCTACATAATAAATAGGAATCTTCTCCCTTCTCATCTCAGACTGCTCTTCAATTTCTTCATATTTCTTTACATACTTTTGAAATAATCTTATTGACATAGATTATCTGCCTAGGGAATTTTAAGTATATCAATCAAGCTTCATGCAAAGGTAATTTTATGCATCAATCATTTCATAGGCTATATTCAGTATTTTGGTATATTTTGCATTAAAATTAACAAACTGATTTTATTTTAAAATACAGTGGTACCTCGAGATACAAGTGCCCTAACATACGAGATTTTTGAGATATGAGCCGTTGAGCAAGCGATTTTTGCTTCGAAATACGAGCAGCATTTGAGATAGGAGTAATCGCATGGATTGGCCGGCTGCACATGACCCACCAGTTTACCGCGACTCCAGCGTCTCATAGTTTTCCACACCTCAAGGTTATGGAACGAATTAAACTTGTATGTCAAGATACCACTGTATTTAGTTTGGTCTTTAAATTCAGACTGGAGATACAAGACAGGCTGCATGAGATTCTCATTAGGTTTCCAAATTAACTCTGTTACCAGGAATCCTATATAATAGAAGGCTAATATGCAAATTGACCGAATGGTAGAATGGCCATTCGCTATGACATGCACTGACCACCAGGAGGCAGATGCTCAATGGAAGAGCTTTCTCCTGGTGGTCAGTGCACTCCAACAGGGGAAACACTGCTCAGCCAGAAGCCAGACTTATGACTGGTGAGTGCAGCAGTGGTGGCAGGAGCCTCTCCTGCCTCTGTAGCAGTCGAATATCCTCCAAGGGCTCCAAGACTGTAAGAGGGCACAGGCTGGGCTGAGGGATCCTTAGTCTCAAGTGATTTCATGCACCAGGCCTCTAGTACTGAGATAATGCTTAACCTCTTTAGATGGAGCAGAATACCAAAAAACAACAACAATCTTACCTTAGAAAATAAGTAAATGACATTTTTTTTAAAGAGGATTATAGATAAACTTGAAATGCTCTTTAAACAAAATAGGTCAATGATTAATACCTCATCTCATTTCCTTCAATTGTATAAACAAGAGATAATTTATTTAGTGTTTGTGTAGACAGAATAGATAATATTGTTTATGTTGCTCTTGACTTTTATTCTTTTTTAAAGCTAAAAGAGTAAGACTCTTGGTCAATCACAATTTGGTTTAGAATGGCTAAGTCATAATAAATAAAAAATCCATATTAGTATCTCACCTACAAATTATGAGATAATAAAATAAAGTAGGGTGATAAAACAATGTAGAATATTTGTAGAGGTTATAGTTTTTTAAAACATAAATTATCAATAAATTTGAATTGTATTTCTACATCAGTATATATTTTTATGGGACTAGAAAAGACTTTGAAATGTTGCCTAATATATTGTTGTAGAGAACATGGACACAACTAAACTATCATAAAGTGTTTTGGATGAATCCAGTTGACTCTAGAATGAGATTGCCTGGTTTGAATCATAATTTTATTACTCATCAGCTATGGATTTCAAAAATTATTTAATACCAAAGGCCTGGGTGCATGACATTTGTGCACTTGGAGGTGCCTCAGCCCGGCCTGCACTCTCTCGCAGTATGGGAGCCAATGGGAGCAGACCTAAGCTGTCAGTCAGACATCCTCAGAGCTGCTGAGGGGGCGGGAGAGGTTCCTGGCACTGTTGCTTCATTCACCAGCTGTAAGCCCATTTTCTACTGAGTGGCATTTTCTGCATTGAGTGTCTGCCCTCTAGTGGTCAGTGTGCATCATAGTAACTGGTTGTTTTACTGCTTGGTTGATTTGCATATTAGCCTTTTATTATATAGGAGTAGAGGCCCAATGCATGAAAATTTGTGCAAGAGTAGGCCTTCTCTCCCCTGGCTGCCACACTCGCTTCCCTCTGGCCCTGGCTCTGTCAGGAATTTCATCCAGAAGACGTATGAAAGACATCTGGTCTAATTAGCATATTACCCTTTTATTATTATAGATTGTTGGACCTATTTCACCATCTGTGAAAAAGACATCATTATTAGGAACATTGTGAAGATTATGTAAAATAATGCATTTAAATTGACAGAATTATAAAGTCCATTATCTCCTCAAGCTAAAATTCTTTGTGCTATCTAGCCTAAATTATTTATTACACAGATTAGGTCAATATCATTCATATGTCAAAAGTAAAACAACCATCAAACCCTTTTAATATATGCTTATTTTATCTTTCTGTAAAAAACTTATCATTATTGCTTACATTGTAGTTTTTACAGTTCTACTTATATATCCCTAACAAAGCATAAATTGTTGCACTTTTTATTTGTTTGCAAAAAAAAAAAAACACGTAATTTAAATATTTTGACCATAAAGAGTAGGAAAACAAAAAGAGGAGAAAAAAATTCATGCCCATACTTAACAGACTACGTGATTTGGATCAACCCTTCTATCAAAAGTAAAAATGTTGGGTCAGATATTTTAGAATATATTTTGAAAGCACTTAGATTCTGAGGGAATGTAAGAAATTATATGGCATGAATCTTAAAGATAGGTATATGGTCCATGATAGATTTGCTGAATCTAATGAAATTGAGTTTAGCATATGCTTTCCTTTCAGAAAAACAAACAAACAAACAAACAAATAACAACAACAACAACAAAAAAAAACATGAGAGGGATCAGAGATTAGTGCCAGAAAAGTCTATTAGGCAATGTTTTATTCATGAAACTGGATCTCTAAAATACTATATTCTCAAGACAAGGATGAAAAATTATATAAATAAACCAGCCTCCTCCTTACAGAGAAGGAAAATAATACAGCACAGATAGCATAACCACGAGCCTGGTAATTTACAAATATGTAGTCAAAATTAGTATTACCTGAATGTACTCAAAATTCTTAAGTCAGAAATTCAGTTTAAAATGATTCCAGACTCATGGTTGTCCCAGGCTTTTTTGCAAAGGCAATAGGAATCATCTCTATTAAAATACAACTTATCCTTGGCCTTAAGTAATTTGCATTAGTACATTTCTGAGGAAAATGATAAAATTGCAGAAAAAAAGCAAACATATTTCATTAAAGGCACAATGAATAGAAATCAGCAGAATCAGACTTATAAATCTTCAAATTCTGAAATAGTCAGACTATAAAACAATAATTATTATATTTAAATAAATAAATATCAAATTTGAAAATATTTACAGAAAAATAAACTAGAAAATATGCCCTAAAAATACAATAATTGAAATTAAAACCCAATGCATATATTTAAAGATGGATTGGACAAAGCCAAAGAGAGAATTAGTAAGTTGGAGACAGATTTGGAGATATCATTTCAAAAAAAGTACAGAGAAACAAAGGTTAGAAAGAAATATGAGAAAGGATGAGAAATATGGAAGATAGAGTGAAAGGTTTAATCAGTATGTAGAAAGAGATGGCTGTGAAAATGTGGTAATAAACAATATTTGATTGCATATTGTTTAAAAATATTACTCATAAATGATGTAAGTCTATGATGAATAGATATAAAAGTCTAGAGGATCTCAGGCAAGAAAAATAAAAACAAATTTCCTATATATATTGTTATGAAAGACAGGTATATACCAACCAGAGGTGGTAAAAATACAGATAGTAACTGATTTCTCAAAAATAAAGAAATATAGAAGAAAGGAATACAATTTACTTAAAGTCTTGACAGAAAATAATTATTAATGTAGTTTTCTATACCCAGCAAAAATATCTTAAAAGAATGAAACAGTCAACCCCTTCCCCTAAAAAAAACCACAACAAAAAAAAACTTAGCAATTTTTTTCTCTTTTAATGTTTCGATCTACGTTTGATAGTTGCATAATTTTTATTTTAAAAGTATTTAAAATTTTAAATCTTGATATCAGTCAAAGATATGAAAGTGTCTCATCATAGAAATTAGTGGGATATAATCACAGTCATTATAATAAGTTCAATTGTTAATATTCTCCTAAAGGAGACAAAATTCTAGAGCAGAATCCAAAAGATTTTTTTTACCTTTCCTGACAATTCTGAATCCTCATGAAATTTTTCTCTTTTTCTTCTGGTTGATATGATAAGCTACTTTAGGAATAATAACAATGAAGTAAAGGTCATATATTCATCCCCAGTATAGGTACTACTCAATAACATCTAGAACATATTGTTAAGTAGAGAGCAAGAAATGAGAGCGTAAATAGATCAGGATGAACATGTAACTACCTTAGAAACATCTACTTTAAACATTTATTATACTGACAGTGAAGAATCATTCATATTTTATTTGACCAAGGGACTCTGTGGGGAAATCCAGCACCACAGTGTAATGTAAAAGACTGATTTTTCCAAGGTTAAGCCTATCTGACTTTGGGCCCATTTGTTCTAAGTTCTCTCAAAGTTGATTATTGTTAACAGGAAATGTTCTCTAGCACCTTCAGATTTTCTTAGATTTGTAGGTTTAGTGCTATACAAAGTATATATTCATCTTAAAGAGTTTGAAAGTGCATCAAATACAGTAATGAGGAAAGGGGGAAATCTATGAGTTCAGAGGTTTCCTCTGAGACTTGTAAAATATACATTACAAGTGAGCAATTTAAGCACCATTAATTTTTTTTATGAACCTGAAAGTTATCCTGAGCCTTATATATTTGCTGATTTACATTCATGCTGTCTTCAGGGGACAATAATGAGTTTAGTCTTGCTTATATCTGGTGTTTGCAGGAAAAGTTGCTTAGTTAAAGTAAAATAGCAGAACACTCAATTATTATTTTATAATTTGCTCTCTACTTCTAAAGAAAAATGGTTGAACCAATGTAATATTTTATAAAGTTTTCCTAATATTTTCCTCTTAAATTTTTCTTATTCTTTAATCATCTTTTATCTTTTTATTTCCCTCATAATCAAAATAATACATAATGGTAAACCTCTATCAATTCTGTTTCTTTCTATCTATCTATCCATTATTGTTTCTTAATAATATCATTGATGGGTTGTTGTTTTTTTAAAGCATAGCTTAATGGCAGAAGGAGATTTGAATTTGGATGGTAAACATACAATGCAATGTATACATGAGATATTATAGAATTGTACACTATCAACTTCACCTTAATAAATTTAATAAAAATGTACAAAGGATATCAAACATATACATTGGTATTATATAGTAAAATGTTTAAATTAGTTTATTGATTATGCATCTCATGTATTTTATTTTATTTTTATTTATTTCTAGGAAGAACATTAAGCAAAATAAAAAGGTTAATATTATATAAATTAAACAGTCCCAATTCTCCAAGCTCCTCTTCTCTCTGTGTCTAATAGCATATATTCCAATTCCATGCAAAACAAAAACAAATAAAACAATAAGTCCTGCAAAACTGGCTTTACAAAAGAGTAGACAATGAATACAGTCCATGTTATATAGGCCTCCAGTATGTAGTGTTCTGCTGTCACTTTTTCTCTTCCATTTTAGATTAATAGTTTAATTTTCTAATCTGAGGCCAAATAATGTGATTCACACTGTGATATGTTTCTAAGTTGTATTAGAATCACAATTAAAATTTTCTGCAATTTTTGTCGTGGTCTTCTATGACTACTTGTGTAATTTATTCTACATATCTGGTGAGTAGATCAAGGGAGAGGCCCAAGAAAAGCCTTTCAAATATCATTGGCAAGGCAGAAGCTATAACTAAGTAAATTATTCTTAATTATTGCAAGATTTTATTTTTGCTAGTATGTATATCAATTTTGGTAAATATTTTTGAATTTTATTGGAGATTATTGGAAAACAGCACAGAACCTGCAGTGTTTAAAATCCAATCCACCTAAAACCTATGTCCTTTGAGATACATCCTTCCATTTGACATTCCAAAATCTTATCTAATAAAAGAGTAATATGAAAATTGACTGAACCTCTGCTACACTGACCAGCCACGCTCACCAGCCAATCAGAGTGAGTATGCAAATTAACCCAAACAAGATGGCTGTGGCCACAGAGAGAGCAGGAGGAAGGCTTTTCCCACACCCTAGCCTCTGCTTAATGCAACAAAGTTCAAATGGCTGCCTTCACAGAGCAAGCAGAAGGATTGGCTCCACTCCAGGCTACAAAGTTTCAATTGTAAAAGATAAATAAATCCCAGATACCAGCGCCTCCGCTTGAGTCACTGGGGGGGCGCGTGGCAGGTCTGCAAACCACCACAAGCCCCTCGCCCAGGTCAGCCCACATCCCAAGGGAACATCCACCCTGATCCAAGAAATCTTTCAGGGCAAACCAGCTGGCCCCCACCCATGCACTATGCCTCTATCCTATCTAATAACAGAGTAATATGCAGATTGACCATCGCTCTAACACATGAGATGACTGCCCCCATTTGGTCAAAGGATCCTGTCCCCATGTGGACACAAGATGGCCACCACGTAATGGCCAGTAGGAAAGGGCAGTTGGCAGAGACCAGGCCTGCAGGGATGTGCAGTTAGGGGCAAACAGGCTGGCAGGGGAGCAGTTAGGCACCAATCAGGCTGGCAGGGAGTGGTTAGGGGAATTCAGAAAGGCAGGTAGATGAGCAGTTGGGAACCAGCAGTCCTGGATTGTGAGAGGGATGTCTGACTGCCCATTTAGGCCCGATCATACCTGGAGAGGGAACATTCTGGGCTGAAGGACACCCCTCACCAATCATGCACAAAATTTGTGCATCAGGCCTCTAGTATTTAATAATGTTCTCAAGACCAACATTCGTGATTCTGACCACACCTTTCTCCAAAGAATATAACTACTAATGTCATTATAATGTTATATAAATAATAGAAACAATGTGTACAAATATTTAATGAAATCTCAGATCCTGTTGCTGATGGCCATCATTAAAATGTTAATATTATTTGAATGCTTACCATGTGCCAAATATCCTAGGAAGCACTTTATATGCATTATCTCATTTAATAGCAATCATCCCAATAGTACCATTTATATCTGCTTTGTACTAATGAGGAAGATGCTATTTATAGTGCATAAAGACCTTGCCCAAGGATATTCCATCAGCTAGTTAGTGCCTGAGACTGAATCTGAATTTGTCTGATTTAGAGTTTATGTTCTTACCTTATATGTTCTTCTTACTTTCAAGATGCTGTGGAATATCATGGAAATGGTATGCAAATTTGATCTGAATGGGACAGTATGGGTTATTAGGGTTATTTAATAGCAAGTATAACTATAATTTCTCACGGTGTGTTCTCTTCTGAAATTATGCAATGCTCTCCCCATCTCAAATCATAATACCTCTGGTGGGCCTCCTTAGCACATGTCAGCATTTTGCAACTTGGTTGGAGGCTGGATATCAGTTTGTCACCATATAGTGTATTTTCCCTATCTCATTGGGAGCATAGAGCAGGTGCTTGGAAATTCTGCTATCATCCATTCTCTACACATGACTGGTCCATATTCAGCAGAATTAAGGTAAATATCGCTTGAGAACTGCTGTGGTGGCTGCACTTCAAGACCCGGATATAATTTGCCTACAACTTAATATTTAGCAAAGCACTAGATGAAATTGCTAAAACAAGTCAAGAAATCATATATGCTCACATCATCTTTAAGTTTTATCATCTTATAACACATAGTACTTCGACATAGTTATAAAGATGTTAAGCTTGACCTTAAGATTAAAACAAGTTAAAATACCTCCTTGATGGTTTGCTATTAAACACTGTACTTGTTTGCATAAAATTTCTGGTGTTTTTAACCATTTGGATTACAATTTCGAAAATCATATAGATTGAAATTGACAACAAAAGTTTAAGTAAACAGACTTTTAGAAGATCATTTTCATTAATTTGGAATACTTACATTAAAACCATAAAGAATAATTATTTGCCTTGTTTTTGCAAATGTTTTAGATAAAATAAAATATAAAAATATGAATTGTGAAAGTTCTGGTCTCTGAAAAATAATTTCCTTTAAAGTTTCTTTAAAAACATATGTGAACATATAAAAATGATTTGATTTAAATATAGTTAATACACCTTTCTTGAATCATATACCTATTGCACATGTCAGGTATACCTATATGTAGGATATGGAAACTTCATGCTAAGGCAGATGTTTTTATATCAATAGCAAAAGTACAGATGTAGGTGGATTTTGATATATTTAAGAGGCAAGTGTGTCTTGAAATTAAATTTATTTGAAGAAAGCATATATAATTATATAAGAAATAAGCTTTTTTAAAAAATTCATTTCCAAAGTTCAGGTTTGAATTTTCTTCTGTTCATTTATTTCCCAGCAGGTGTCTCTACATAGCAGCTTTACTCAGAAAGACCAAGACAATAAGAACTAATTATATATATGCAAAAAAATAATGAAGCAAGTAGAAAAATGAACTGGTTATAGGGTGCATCTGTGTTGACAATATAAAGTCAAAATACTTTAAAGATATATGCTATCCATAAGTAATTACAGAAAATATTTTGGTTTATTTATTTTTTTTAACCAACTTTTTCAAAAGAGGCCCAGACAAAGCCTTTAAAGCAGCTTATACTATACTCTGTGCAATCTCAATATAAATATGGACCTTCTCTAACAGAATATTGATTTACATTTTGCATATTCATCTGATAACTCCATTATTGTGAACAGTGGTTCTCAACCTTCCTAATGCCGCGACCCTTTAAGACAGCTCCTCATGTGGTGGTGACCCCCAACCATAAAATTATTTCCGTTACTACTTCATAACTATAATTTTGCTACTGTTATGAACTGTAATGTAAATGTCTGATATGCAGGAAGTATTTTCATTGTTACAAATTGAACATAATTAAAGCATAGTGATTAATCACAAAAACAAAATGTAATTATATATTGTGAAATATTTATTTCTAATTACAAATAAATGAAATTTTGTCTTGAATCGTGGTGTAGCATGGGTAATAGTCTTAATATGACAACAGTAAACTACATTTCTACATTTTGGTGTGTTGGTTCCTAAGACCATGGGAAATAGGTGTTTTTCAATAGTCTTAGGTGACACCTGTGAAAAGGCCCTTCAACCCCCAAAGGGGTCGCGACCCACAGGTTGAGAACCGCTGATTGTGACTGAAATATGAAAAATATAGGGCCAAAGTCTTGGCTATGATGACAAGCAGTGAATTAAAGTTGATAGTGGGCAGTGGAGAGATTAAAAAATGGAAAGAATATATAAAGTGATATTATACAATGATGTAATTTATCCAGTTTTATTGATCACTTTTTTCTATTTAGAATGAGATCTCAAAGAATGAACACTTTGAATGCTTAATTGTTAGTAGATAAGCTTTTTAACCAAACAAAATTTATGCTTTGATGCATCTCAGTTGAATTTTTTCTGTAATCTAAATAAATAATTTTAACTATAGCTATGAAAGGAACTAAGCACTATCCTGCCTTTTAATTAAAATACCAGAATTAATGCACCGCAGCATTCTGAGATGAATTGCTAGTGAAATCAACACACTCTTAAAATTATAAATAGTATTAACTAAGTAGTTTCTAAGCTAAACTTAAATTTTATCATGTAGGCTTTCTATTGCTAAACAAGTAAAAATTTAGCCAGTTAAAAAATGTATAAGAACTATAAATATACAATAAAAACATAAATATAAAAATGTATTAATTTTATACAAAGGTAAATAACAGATAAAGCTTCCAATTGAATTGACATCAAGGACAAAATTTGCTATACTTTTATATTTATTCGAGTTTTCTGTACATGAGTAGAAATGTCACAAAAATATATGAGTACTTTGGACCATTAGAGATGCTATAGAATAATTATATTCAGTTTTTTCCTAATTATCCTTTCACTCATATTCTTATTGATTTAGAAATAGATATGTTGATCTCTGAAGCCAGTAAAGATATCTTACCAGCTGCTACCCCACTTTCATGAAAGGGACAGAACTTTTCTAAATAATTTCACTTATATAATCTTCTTAGACAATCTCTTTAGAAGTTATCAGATACAGTGGTACCTCAAGATACGAGTGCCCTAACATATGAGATTTTTGAGATACGAGCCGTCGAGCGAGCAATTTTTGCTTTGAAATACGAGCAACATTTGAGATAGGAGTCATCGCGCGGATCGGCCGGCTGCACACGACCCACCAGTTTACCTTGATTCGAGTGTCTCATAGTTTCCCACGCCTCAAGGTTACAGAACGAATTAAACTCGTATCTCGAAGTACCACTGTAATATCTTCTGGTTTAAGATGATGGAGTGAAAATTCATTTGCCATTATTTCAGTCTCTTGACTGATAAAAATCAAATTACAAAAGCAAATTGATAATGAGAAACAAGAAAGGAAGTAGTGAAAAGACAAAAATTTGAGAATCCCCAGGATAAGTGAGAATGAATATAGAGTGTGTGTGTGTGTGTGTGTGTGTGTGTGTTTTAAAATCAGGATAAGCTATATCTTAAAAGTAAACATTGTTTTGTCCAGAGAAGCCAAGGAGAAGTTCAAATTCAAGCCAACAAGTTAAAAGGAAGGGTCATAAGGTTAAAAAAAAAGGGAGTTGATAAAAGAAGGAGTTTGTTTTGTTCATTGCTGTAACTGCAGCATCTAGAATTGTACTTGATACATAGTTATTTAATATATCATACAGAATTTTACTCCTAGGGAAGTATAGAGAGTCACCTTTCTTTATGGTTATTTTTTTCTCCTGATAACTAATCCATATGCATGTCACAATCACTCCTCTCCCATTCTGACTGTACTGCTTCCACTATTTCCACCATTACTTGTTGCTTAGCATGAGGCTACTCAGGCATAGGAGTTAGAGCATGGGGTTGTTAATGTCATCACTATACTTAGCCAAATATGGAAACTGACTCATTTTAGGGTTTTTTTTATATATTCTAAGATCTAAATCAATGAAATGGTAATCAAGAACACCCTGCAGAGATAGTATAATACAGTTTGCTTTAAGTCCATCATAAAGAGTTATCTATTTCCTCATTTCAGAGGCGTTTATGAGATATCTGTGATGTAACTGACTCTGTTCCTGGTACTTGTTTTCTGTTTGAGACATAGATTGCAACTGAGGTTTTTGGAAACATGCATGGCCACTCCTGCCATTTACTTCTTAAACTCTCCATGTGACACTTTTGACAAGGTTCTGAGTATCTATTCTTAAAAGATAATAATTTTGCAACAAGGGAAAATAGCATGAAATGCTTTGCAAAATACTTAGATCAATCGTTTTCTGTTTAACAAATAAAATGAGAGCTCTGGGTTGTGATAAAAAAAATGTTTTCTCCCACAGAAGGAGAGATACTGAACTGTTAAGATGTTTAAAAGAAGAAATCTCTAGCAGAGAGCTAGAAAGTGTATGGGTACTATTAATATAGGTTGGCATTATTTTTGAGTAGAAAATAAAGGAGATAGTTTCTTTATAAAAGAGTTTGGTCTATGTCTTATGGTGTTTCAAAACTTCAAACTTAATAAAATCACAACAGGACCTTTCCCAGACTAGGGAGCTATTATTTTGGAAATATTCTAAGAATAATATACAAAGGTTCTGTGATAAATCTATAAAATAAGACAAAACAAAAAGAATTGATGATGCCTCAAATATAAATCTTTGTCTATATATATAAAAGACTATAAAGACAAAACATTCTAGACAAAGTATCTTATGGCATTGAATAGCAATTTGAACTAAAAAATAAACTTCAAAAATATTTTTAACTCATAAAGTAGGATTTTAATTAATGTTTTTAAAGCAGAGACTAACAAATAAAATAAACAATATTAATTACTCAGTGAAGAAACCAAAGCAATGACTCACATTTTATGAGATAAATATTTCTTTGATATTTTAAAAAGTAAATAATTGAAAAAATTACTTACAAAACACAAACTAAAACAATATTCAAGAAAGAATATCTAAGAATGCTTTTAACAGCATTTTAATTATTGAAATTACATAGAGAAATGAGAAAACTTTAGACTATTTAATGAGCAACATATACATATTATTATAACCATTATGTACAATATGAGCTAAATTATTCCTCTTAATGTTATTGACTTCATAATATTAGAAATTAGTACCATAGCAAACATTTATGTAATATTTGATATATGTACTTTTTATGAAAAATATGCCAAAAAACTCAAGTGGCAAAGCTACCTTGACAATTATGTGGTTAACTTTGTGTCTTTTCTAAAGATCAGAAGCTTTGAAACTTTAACAGATGATATACTATATCTTATAGCCTTATAGATGACTAACTAGCACATGTTTAAGTGAATAAAGGAATAATTATCAAAAGTGTATTATGAGTCAAGTATATTTATGTATAAAGGGACTTGTGTATACATTCTGGAAAGTAGGCATTGATCTTAACTTTTATTTCCTTGGCTTTCTCTGTACTAAACTATTGTGTGTGTTTTTTTTAATTCTCTATAAAAGAAAGAAAACATATGCACTAGCATTTCCTACCACTAGTGGGTACTAAGAGTTAATTTATTGGCATATTTCATACAAAATTAATAAGAATGGAAAAGAAATAAGGGATTGGGTATATAAAATTTTCTTACTGATATTTTGTAGGCCTAGTGATATAACTCTTGGGCATAGAGCAGAGCATAAAGGCATGTTTATAGCTACTACAAATTCATACTCAAAAAAGAAAAAAGTAAGTTCATAGTACCACTGTTAGAAAGTTTTTAATTTGGATATTAAAAAATAGAGAGAGAGATGTTAGGAAGCAACAGTTTTTGTTTATGGTTCCATTCTCCCAGGAGACAAATTAGATATGCTAGTATGGACCTGTGAAAGAAGTATTGGAAAGGAAGCGGTAGACTGTCTAGGAGCTCTAACCCTTTCAGTAAACTACTGTAAGTCCTTAGTCAGAGAACGTCTTTAAGTGGCAATTTTCTTAGCTTAAGAAATACTATATTTACTCTGAGAATCTAAACTGCTTATTATGGATAACAATAATACAAATGAATAATGTAAATGAAAACATCATGTACATACTAAAGCACTACATTTTACTCAGGGTAAATTAAATGACAAAGCTGATTACATAGTTTTGCTAAGGAACTGTAGACTTCCTGGCCCAGACTAGAGCATTTGAGATGTCTACTCAGAGAAGCTAGAGGCAATGTAATTAAGGGGGTATATATCATTCTTGTGGTCAGGCAGGGAAGCCAGAAGTCAAGGCCACAGAAGACATAGGAAACATCATTTCCAGAGTGTGAGACAAAACTGTTCACAGGAAATTATTTATAGAGTCAAGAGCCAAAAGAAACAGGAAAAAGACAAGGAATCTATCACCTATGGTGATGAATGGTTCTGAGGGAGGCTGCTGACAATTGGAGGGCACAAAGGGCACTTTATTGTGCTTATTTTATGACCCTGAGTCTGGAGTCTGATGAATTAAAGGGGTAATACTGTTCTGGGTGACATTTAAGAGAGAATACCTCTAGGCGGTAACTTTCATATTAACCCTCATAAGGTTGGTGCCATTCTATCCTTTACGGCATGAACTAGAAATGTTATTACAGTGTGAGGAGAGGATATACCCACCTTGGCCTACTTAATAGTTATTGCAATGCGGCCCATCCAACCTGTGTGTTTTTGTGTTTAAAATATTTGGAAAGGCATAGTTACCTATATCCTCCTGTTCATTTAAAGTTTATTTTTCAATGGTGCAAGCCAATTAATTTAGACTTATACTGTATTTGTTACAATAAAGTATGAAATCAACTAAAAAAAGTCAAACTGCTTTATTTTTATTCAGAATCCAATAGCTATAATCTTAAAATACACAATATTATATTTCTTATGCAGTAAACAACATGCTCATGAGAATGCTCTTACATTAAAATTGTTGGTCATTGTCAATCACCTGAAATAAAACATTGAATGGGCTACAAAATTATACTCTACTTGCTCCTGAAGAATATACAAAGAAGGTCAAGGCAACAGTTGCTGCTCTCATACAGAAAGAACAATTAATTGTCAGTTCAAGTCAGGAAAAATAAAGTTTATGCTGATCAATTACTTCATGAGTGATACTGAGAAATGATTAGAGTAGATAAAATTAAATTCAGTATTTTTTTTAATATTTAATGCTCAAAGTCCTTGAAAATTGGTAAATCTATATAAATTATATATATAATCTGGACAATTTCATGTCATTCATGAATATTTATTTATATTCTAGTTGCTTTATTTTAGTAACTTATTGTTCAGTTATCCATATTTGGCTTTGTTAATGATCTCATCTTAACTATCCTAAAAAGTAAAAGGGTGATATGCAAATTGTCCCTTTGACTGGGAGTTTGACCTGAGTTCAACCAGGGAGCAGGGCCGACTGGCCAACAGCTTGGGGCCCCTCCCCTTGACCAGCACTGCCCCCAATTGACCCCCCACACCCTCATTGGGGATGAGGCCAGCTGGCCAACCTCCCACGTCCCTTAGCCCTGGCCAGCCTGGCTGGCCCGTTGGACCCCACTGTGACATGAATTCTTGCACTGGGCCCCTATAGTCCTAGCCAGTTTGGCTCAGTGGATAGAGCACTGGCCTGTGGACCAAAGGGTCCCATTTCAATTCAGGTCAAGGACATATACACTGGTTCAGGCCCCATCCCACCTGTGCCCGGGTCAGGGCTCCTGCAGAAGGCAACCAATCAATGTGTTTCTCTCTGTTTTTCCCTCTTTCTTCCACTCTTCCTAAAAATAAATGAAAAAAATATCCTTGGGTGAGGATTGACATCAACAACAATAAAGTAAACTGAAATACAATATACCAGTGTAAATAGGAAACGACATGACTCTGTGCTACTATCATGGTCACTTTTAGTATTTTGCTTAATTTTGAAAAAAGAAAGAAGGGGAATTTGAGGTTTACTCAGCTTGAGTGCTGGTCATGTTTCACTGGTGGTTTTATAATAGTAGTATTTTAAAGATTGACCCAGGAATGCTATAGTGTAGATGTGAAGGATAACATAAAATACAATATTATTTTATAAAATTTTATCTATTAATAACACCTTTACCAAATTATGTCCTATTATCTCTTTCTTTCATTGCCGAACAAAGTGAAGTAACTATTTTTATACACAAAGTCAGTTTTTCGAAACATCATATTTTAAAAAATATATAAATAAGCTTCATAGAAGGAAAAAAATAAATTATTTTAGAACTACTACTGTTGCCTGACTTGTCCTTTATGACAACCCTTTGCTGATCATGAGAGATAATGAATATTTTCATAATTATTGACTGATTATACCAAGGTTAATGAAAATTAATCCTATATTTTAGATATGTAGAGAAGAACTTGCTATGAAATCTACCATTACTCGTCATGTTAACTCAGAAAAATATTGAAAGCTAGTTTAAACCCTCAAAATGTATCATATATTTAAAGAACTTTATTGAATTAACCATTCTGTCTAGTTTGTTCCTCTTTGAATTAATAAAAGAAAAATTAAACTAAATACAATTTTATTTTCAGTTTTTCACAGGTTCATCTTTAAAGTTTTATTTTTAAAAATAACATTCAGAAAAGTGGACTCTTTTCCATAAAATTGCATGAAATTTAACATGTATTTGTATAACTAACTGCCTTCCCTTCCAGGATATGTATTTCCATCACTACCAGAAATTACTTTGAACTATTCTTTTATTTTATCTTTTTATATTTTTATTGTTGATAGTATTATAGATATCCTCCATTTCCTCCCTTTACTCCCATCCTCTACCCCACACCCAGGTCTTCACTACATTATTGCCTGTGTCCATGGACTATGCATATCCTATGTAATAAAAGGCTAATATGTAAATTAATCAAATGGTGGAAAGGCTGGTCGCTATGATGTGCACTGACCACTAGGGGCAGACTATCGATGCAGGAGCTCTCCATAGAGAGTGGGCCTAAGCCTTTAGTCAGACATTCCCCAAGGGCTCCTGGACTGTAAGAGAGTGCCGGCTGGGCTGAGGGACCCCCCCTGAGTGGACAAATTTTGTGTACCAAGCCTCTAGTAAGTATATAAGTTCTTTGGTTTATCTCTTCTTAACTATTCTTTTATACTTACACACTTGCCCCTGATAACTGGCGACCACTGATCTGTACCTCATCACTATGTTTTTGTCCTTTCAAGAATATTACATAGATAGAATTATACAGTATGTAACCTTTTGAAATTGGTCCATCCACTGAGCATAATGGTTTAGGGATTTACCTAAATTGTTGATTGTATCTATAGTTCATTTTTTTATTAGTAAGTACCATTCTGGTGTATGAATGTACTGCCATTTGTTTGTGCATTTACTCAATGAAGGGCTTTTCAGTTGTTTTAGGTTTGATAATTATGAATGGAGTTGCTAAAAACATTTGCATACAGATTTGTGTGTGAACATAATTTTTATATGTCTAGGTAAATACATAACTGTAGGATTATTGAGAAATATGGTATGTGTTGAACTTAATGAGAACCTAGTAAATGATTTTCCCTAGTACCCACACCATTTTACATTCTCCATGGCAATTTATGAGCATTCTAATCCTCCTCATTCTCATCAACATTTGATATCATTGATATATTGTATTTCAGTCATCAACACATCATCTTTAGAGATATGTGTGGTCAAGTCTTTATACATTTTAAAATTACATTGTTTTATTACTTTGAGTATAGAGAATTCTGGTTACAAGTTCTTGGTCAGATATATGCTTTGCAAATATATTCCCCTAGTCTCTAGCTTGTCTTTAAATTCTCTTGATAGTGTCTTGCATTAAACAAAAGTTTTAAATTTTAATGAATTCAAATTTATGGAGTTTTTCTTTTATGGGATGTGTTTCTATGTCATGTCTAAGAAATCTTTGCCTAACCATAAACCATGATGACTCTCTCCTATGTTTTCTTCTAAAAGTTTTATAGTATTACATTTCATATTTATATATAATTCAATTTTAGTTATTTTTTGTATATAGAGAGAACTTTAGGTTGAGGCTCATATTTTTGCATATGTTTGACCAATTGTTCCAACACCATTTGTTGGCAAAACTCTCCATTCATCATTAAATTGCCTTGGCATTATTGTCAGAAATTATTTGACCATATTTATATAGGTCTTTTTCTTGACTTTTTTTTTGTTTTTCCATTGATCTATGTGTCTACCATTTTTTCCAATACCACAATATCTTGACTGCTATACCATTATGTTACATCCTAAAATTAGATAGTGTCATTCCTCTCACTTAATTCTCCTTTTCCAATGATGTTTTTGCTATTTTGTTTCTTGTGCCTTTTCAAATAAAATTTTAGAATCAGCTTTATAATTGAATTTTCTTTGAACTTCTAATCTCTTTTTTACCGATCAAAATTTCTAGGTTCCACATTAAGTAAATTGACTACAGAAACAAATGGGCAAAAAATAAATCATACAATTTAACAAAGTGATAGAAAAATTGAATTCTTACCAATTAGATGAATATTAAATCATAGTAATAAACCTAATAATATATTAAAGTGATTTTTATTAATTTTATTTTTTAATATTTTTATTGATTTTTAGAGAGAGAGGAAAGGAGAGGTAGAGAGAGAGATAGAAGCATTGATAAGATCCATTCAGCTGCTTCCTATCCAACGTCTACTGGGGATCAAGCCTGCAACCAGGGTACATGCCCCTGATGGGAATCAAATCCAAGACCTTTTGTCCACCGAGCCAGACCAGTTAGGGCTTAAAGTGGTTTTTAAAGACTGTACTTAAGTATTAGGATTTATTCCCTGATACTATACTTCAGAGTTGTTTTATGAAATATGAAAGAGTTGTTTGAACAAGGGGAAATATGAAACATATACATTAGAAAAAAAACACAGAAAAAAAAACATGAATATTATAAAAATGTTTAAAAGTACTGTCATCTCATAGGATGACAAGAAGAGAAGGAATAAGAAAGGAGATCTTCCAGTAAACTGGCTGAAGGAAAAGTACTAGTCATTGAATCTGCCAAATCAAGCAGGATCTGATGTCCTAGAACAGCTTTGGGAACATTGTTCCCATTACTACTTTGGAGCCCTTAAGAAACTTGCAGAGGTCTTATGATGTCTCTCTTCATCGCCCCCTGGAGACCTCAAAGGAAAGAACAAGTGCCTTCTTTCTGGAAGATATTAAGGGAGGGGAAAAGGGTATTTAAGACAATAAACAACAACAACAACAACAAAAAACAGAAATAAAAATGGCCAAATTTGTATCTTCTGGATTGTTTCACCTTCTTGATAAGATTCTTCTTGTTCCATATAATGGTTTACTAGATAGACTAGCACAGATAGAGCTGAAATACGTTAAAGAAATAACAAATGATTCTTCTCTGGAGAACCTAAAGTAACAAAAGAAAAGTAAGCTCTTAGATACTTAAATGTTCAAGTATAGTAAAGCCCATTTCACACTCTGTTCTAATATATCACATCCTCACATAAATTTTCTGAAAGTCAGTATAGATATAATATTTTAATTAAGAATATTTTCCATCCCTACCTGGTTTGGCTCAGTGGATAGAGTGTCAGCCTGCAGACTGAAGAGTCCCAGGTTTGATTCTGATCAAGGGCACATACCTAGGTCATGGGTTTGATCCCCAGTGGGGGACATGCAAGAGGCAGCCAATCGATGATTCTCTCTCATTATTGATGTCTCTATCTCTCTTTTCCTCTCCCTTCCTCTCTTCCCTTCTGAAATCAATAAAGATATATATCCATATCATGTAGGAAGCACACAGAATTTTCCCCTCCAAATAGTATCACTGTACATGATAAAAATATTCAGGTAACAGTAACTTCATCCTTGTTTTTCTAACTCTTTCTTCTTATTTTTCAGTGATTCATTGAGAAGGGAGAACATATAGCCAAGTAGGTTACATTTTTAGGTGTCTGAGTTTCTATCAACAGTGCAATTTTTTGATGAAACACATAGTAAATATCAACAAGGCAAACTCTGAATTGTTACCTGGCACACTTCCACCAAAAAGGATTTCTGCCTCCTTTTCAAGACTGATTCATCCCTGTTTCACAAACAATCTAACATTGAAATATTTGAGGCACTCACTCCTGTGAGGCCACGGGAAAGCTAAAGAATGAGATCACGCCATACAAAAGAAAATTGTGTCACCTTCTCAGCAAATAAAAGTTCAGTCTCAATTTCATGCTGAAGTATGAAATATAGTCTCTGAACAGACAGCCAGTTTGTTTTTTTATAGTAGAATTTGTAACTGGGGAGGTGGAAAAGTTTTTTCAAACTGTGAAAGATAGTGTGAAACACTTACTGTGAAAGAGCTATAAAAATAAGAGGGGGAGGCTTAATTTGAGGTTTTATAGGTTTTTTATATAAAAATTGCTCCATTATTCTTATTACAAAGGTTGAGTCAAGTTTGTGATGCAGTAAATGAAAAGTTAAAAGTTCAGCTTGGTCACTTGAAGTGGATCTATATAGATTCACACTGCCTTCGTTTCTATCCCTATTCTCCCTTTGCCCTGAACTTCCTCATTTTGATTAGCTTTCCCTTAACTGGTGAAGCAAGTATTTGTCCTTCAAGTCCAATAAATTCTAACTGTCATAAACTACAAGTTTCTTTTGAAAGTGTTTAAAAATTCTAATGAGAGAAGAAGACACTTAATGAGAAAATACAGGGACTTTCCAATAAAGAATTAAGTAAAGGTCAAGAACTTGGATTGCTAAGTTTTGAGGTCTTTAATAATATAAAATCAATAAACTGTATATCTCATAATTTAGTTTTAAAATATATTTTTACATTTGTAAAGTCAGTGATATTTCTTATTGTGTTTATTGAATAGAGTAAATGGATTAATTGTATAAATTGAATTCTGTTCTCTTTTGTGGAAACTGCATACCACCTTTAATACAGTAAAAGATATATTAGTTTTGGAAAGAAATAAAATATCGGAAATTTCAAAAACTAAAATGCAAAACACAAATTAATATATACAATGTTTTCTGTATTTTCACACACAGATTATTATTAAACTAGAGACCCGGTCCACAGAATTCATGTACAGGGGTGTGTATCCTCAGCCCAGCCTGAATTCTCTCCAATCTGGGACCCCACATCACAAGGAAACACCTACCCTGATTTGGGACACGCTTTAGGGCAAACCAGCTGGCCCCCATCCATGCAGCAGGCCTCTATCCTATCTAATAAAAGAGTAATATGCAGATTGACCATCATTCTAACATATATGAATGTGGTCAAAAGATTCTGCCCCCATATGGACACAAAATGGCCACCACAAGATGGCCAGCAGGGGAGGGCAGTTGGGAGGGACCAGGCCTACAGGGAAGGGCAGTTAGGGGAAAACATGGTGGCAGGGAGCAGTTAGGCATCAATCAGCCTGGCAGGGAGTGATTAGGGTGTCATCAGGCTGGCAGGCAGAAGTGGTTAGGGGCAATCAGGAAGGCAGGCAGATTAGCAGTTGAGGGCCAGTGGTTCTGAATTGTGAGAAAGATGTCTGACTACCCATTTAAGCCCGATCCAGGTAGATTGGGAAATTGGACATCCCTCAAGCTGTTCCAGATTTAGAGGGAGCAAGCTGGGCTAAAGGACACCCTCCCTCCCCCGTGCATGAATTTTGTGCACTGGGCCTCTAGTTTACAAGATAAAAGAGACAGAGAAGACTAATATTATTTAGGAGAGAATTAATGGAGTTTGGTATTCTAGAAATAAGGGGAACAAAAAGTTTTATACAAATAAGAGTGATCTATAATCATAAAAACAGCAGAGGAACCAATTAACAAAAACTAAAACTGAAAATGCTGCATTAAGGAGTTAATAATGTCTGGAGTAGGAGTAGTTTTAGTGGAGGCACAGGTGAGATTACAGTGGACTGAGGAAGGCAAGGTATGAGGAAGAGGATTGTAAAGACACAATATATTGTCAGATATTTAGAATAGGAAAGATATATGCTGTGTTATCACTGATGCAAGGGACATGTACTTCATTTGTAAATTGCCTTATTTTCCAGGTACATATTATTCAAATTTTCATAATTAGAGTTCTGTTATTTGCTGTAAGTATCCACACAAATAAAATAGAAACATGCTAATTGATCGTACCTTCACAGTACCCACAAGCCAATCAGGAGTGAGTAGGCAAATGAATCCAACAAAGATGGCAGGTTAATTTGCATTCCCAGGTGCCCTGAGTGGCTGGGGGTGGGGCAGGACACTTGTGTCATTGCCATGGCAACAATGCAGGCATTCAGCACCACCCCAGCCACTGTGAGCCTCTGGCAGTGTGAGAAGGTGGAAAGGCAGCTCCAGCCAGAGCAAAGGTGGTGCGGGCAGCCAGGGGAAGGAAGGCCACTATTGCATGAGACTTCGTACATCAGACCTCTAATTTTTTCATAAAATTAAACTATCTTTCAATGAGTGGGAAATTCAATGAATTGTATAAGCTATAAATTTCATAATATGTATTTTATTTTACCTCTCTGTAAAAGTTAATTTTGATATTTATAATAGAAAGGACAGAAAAGGATTTCATGAATCTTGACTTTATGATTTTGATCACTTTTTTAAAAAATATCTTTATTGTTGAAAGTATTACAGATGTCTCCCTTTTTTCCCCCATTGACCCCTTTTAATCTGCTCCCAACCCCTTGCTAGGCCTTCACCACATTATTTTCTATGTCAATAGGTTATGCATATATTCATATTAATTATTTGGTTAATCTCTTCCCATCCCCTTCACCCCTTCACTCCTTCACTCTAAAATAAGTCAGACTGTTGCATGCTTCAGTGTCTCTGGGTCTACTTTGTTCATCAGTTTATTTTGTTCATTAGCTCCCACATGAGTAAATCATGTGATACTTGTCTTTCTTTGACTGGCTTATTTTTAGCATAATACTCTCTAAGTCCCTCCATGCTCCCTCCAAGGGTAAGAGTTCATTCTTTTTTACAGCTGCATAGTATTCTATTGTGTAAATGTACCACGGTTTTATATCCATTCTTCTACTGATGGGTGTTTGAACTGTCTACAAATCTTAGCTATTGTAAATTATACTTCTATGAACATAGAGGTGCATATATCCTTTCTGATTGGTGTTTCTTAGGATATATTCCTAGAAGTATGATGACTGGGACAAATGGCAGTTCCATTTTTAATTTTTGAGAATCTTCACACTGTTTTCCATAATGGTTGTACCACTATACATCCCCACCAAAGTGCCCTAGGGTTCTTTTCTCTACACATCCTGGCCATCACTTACTATTTGTTGATTTATTGATGGTAGTCATTCTTGTATGTTTGAGGTGGTGCCTCATTGTTCTTTTAATTTGCATCCCTTTGATGATTAGTGATATTGAGCATTTTTCAAATACCACTTGGCCACTTGTATGTTTTTTTTGGAGAAGTATCTATTCAGGTCCTCTGCCCATTTTTTAATTGTGTTGTTTTGTATTCCTCTTGTTGAATTGTATGAGTACTTTATATATTTGGAGATTAATCCCTTATCAAATGTATCATTGGCAAATGCATTCTCACATATCAGACAAGAAGATAAAATAAAAGGCATTCAAATTGAAAAGGAGGAAGTAAAACTCATTATTTGCAGATGACATGATAATGTACATAGAAAACCATAAGAACTCTAATAAGAACTATTACATTTAATAAATGAATTTGGTAATATAGTAGGATGCAAAATTAACATGCAGAAATTAATAGCATTTTTATACAACAATAATGTACTTTCTGAAAGAGAAACTAAAAAAAAATTACCATTTACCATTGCAAAAAAAGAAAAAATTAAGATACTTAGGAATAGCCGAAACTGGTTTGGCTCAGTGTATAGAGCATCGGCCTGTGGACTGAAGGGTCCCAGGTTCGATTCTGGTCAAGGATGTATTCTGGTTTCAGACACATCCCCAGTAGAGGCTGTGTGCAGGAGGCAGCTGATTGATGTCTCTATCTCATCAATGTTTCTAGCTCTCTATCCGTCTCCCTTCCTCTCTGTAAAAAATCAATAAAATATATTTAAAAAAAAGATACTTAGGAATAATCTTAACCTAGGGAAAATATCTATACTCATAAAACTATAGGACATGGAAAAAGATAGAGAAAGATATAAACAAGTAGAATGATATACCTTGTTCATGGATTGAGATAATTAACATCATTAAAATGTCCATACTATCCAAAGCAACTATAGATTCAATGAAATTCTTATTAAAGTACCAATGGCATATTTTACAGATCTAAAACAAACACTTGAAAAATTTACATGGAATCAAAAAAAGTCCATGAAAAGCCACAGACATTTTGATTAAGAAGAACAAAGTTGGTGGGATCACAATGTCAGATATAAAATTATATTGTAAAACCACTGTAATCAAAATAGCCTAGTTTTGGCATAAGAACAGGCATATACATCAATGGAATAAAAAAGAGAACCCAGAAATTGATCCAAGCCAATATGCTCAATTGATCTTTGATAAAAGAGACAAGAGCATACAAAGAGTAAAAATGGTCTCTTCAATAAATGGTGTTGGGATAATTGGACAGGTACATGTAAAAAATGAAACTAGACCACCAACTCACATCATAGATAAGAATAAACTCAAAATGGATAAAATACTTAAATGTAAGTCATAAAACCATAAAATTCTTAAAGAAAACATAGGCAGCAATATATCAGATATTTTATGTAGCAGAATTTTCACAGATACATCACCAAAGGAAAGAGAAACAGAGGAAAAAATAAATGGTACTACATCAAACGAAAAAGCTTCTGCACAGAAAAGGAAATCAGCATCACAATGAAAAGTGAACCCAGTGGTTTTCTTAAAGTCTCAGGCTATGATATTAAACCTGCATTTACTATTTTTTACAAATTATATATTTAAAATCCAAGCACTGTTCCTGGTTATATAAGGTATCTCTGTTCATTAAGACAAATTCAATGTGTTTGATATTTTACAAATTTCTTATTTACACTTCAACAAGTATATTCTAGGTAGCCCAAATTAAGTCCAGAATAACAAGTTTCCTTGTTACTCCTTCTGGCTTTTTTTCCCTAGGTACCATTTGCTTTCACTATTGTTTTGTATTCATTTGGGGTATACAACATAGTGGTTAGACAACCATATGCTTTACAAATTGATCACCCTGACATTTCGTATAACCACCTGGCACCGTACATACTTATTACAATATTGTTGATGATATTTCCTATGCTTTACTTCACATACCTGTGACTATTTTGTAACTACATATTAGTACTGCTTTATCCCCTCACCTTTTTCATGTAGCTCCCCAGGCTTTTAAAGATGAAAATTTCAGCTCACCATGTCTATATTTTATCATGTATGATTCCACTACCTAGAGTGGGTGCCATTATCTCTACTTTTATTTATGCAAAATTTTATTTCTAAACCTTATCCAACATGATTCTTTCCAAACCTTAAATTTACTCTGAGCATTATCAAATCTGCTTTAGTTGACCTGTTATTCTTGTTATATAATATTGCCTCTGTTCACTTAAACCCCATTTATAAAAATTGATTAAATGAGGCCTTTAAATATTTAAACTAAAACTGTAATTTTTCTCAAGCCAGAGAATGTTTACTACTATTTTTTAAAAGTTTAGAGGAGATGGAACTGACAACAAAAGAGAGTGAGGCAACTTTTCCTTGGTGGCATTATGCATTTGTAAAACTCATCAACTCTACTTCAAAAAAGGGATATTTTTTAGTATTATGCAAGATTATACTGCAATAAACCTGAATTCTAAAAAATGCCTCTTAAAGTCTGAAAAATATATGTAGGATATTGAATTAGAAATTACCTTCAAAATATTAAATGTATAATAAAACTGCAATGGAAGCACTATGGATATGGTCTATGAATTGATAGAAAAATTGGCTAGAAAGATAAAGAACTACCCAGTGCATAAATATATCAATGAATAAGAGTTTAGTTCAAAATATAAAAATAAAATATGCCAGAGTCAATTTTCCACTGGTTAGAATTACAGATCCACTATTAGCCTGTTTTATGATGTGAATGGATAGTAAGATTCAAATTGTCCCTGAGTTTTTATCATCAGTTTAATAATAATAATTCTTCACAGGAACCATGTAAAGATTAAAAAAGGTAACACAGCAATAGCGGGTTTGGCTCAGTGATAGAGCATTGGCCTGTGGACTGAAGGGATCCAGGTTTGATCCCTTCAAGGGCACATGCCTGGGTTGCAGACTCAGTCCCCAGTGGGGGGAGAGGGAATGTGCAGGAGGCAGGCGATCAATGATTCTCTCTGATCATTGATCTCTCTCTCTCTCTTTCTCTCTCCATTCCTCTCTGAAATCAATAAAAAATATTTTTTAAAAAAGTAATACACATAAAACAGAGATCCGTGGATAGATTTTCTAAGGGCCTGATATTTGATGAAAAATATAGGTTCTTTTTGATCAACTTATGAATAAAATACACTATTCCTGCAGATCATGAATGTAGATAGTAAACCGCAATAGTTTAAGCAGAAGTTGTGGCATTACCATTAGAAATCTTAGGTATTTTTGTACCATATTACATTTTTTGCAAATATATAAAAATCTGATTTTATTCATCATTAGCCAAAAGCATGTTGTTGTGTTGTTGTTGTTGTTGTTGTTGTTGTTGTGTGTTTTAATTAGAACCACTATCAGGTCACATGTTATTGAATGCATAGGTCAAGTATTAGGCAACTGTGTATCTAGTAGTAATTTATCCCCCAAGTGATGAAGTCAGGTGGTCTTATATCAGTGACTCAGTCATCTATTGTTTGTCCATGTTTTCAAAATTGAGAAATTCAAATGAGAATGTTTAACTTTTGGAAAGTGATGTTTACTTTTAGATTGGTGGTGCTACCAAGCTACTTCCAACAGGAGCTCCCACTCTGGGAAGTGGCAAAGAGGAGAAGCATTATTTAGGTAAATGGTTTGCAAACTAGGGAAATGCAGTCTCAGGTGGTAACCAAAAGTATGCTTCTCTGAGTCAAAGGGGAAGCAAGCCACTCATTTAGAGAAAGTGCCTACCCTGGTTCCTGATTGATTCATTTTTATGAAAATGAGGGATCCAAATTTCTAGTCTGATTGGTCCAAATTGCGCTGTCCTAATTAGTTGGAATTGGCAGTTCTGATTGAATGTTATGGAGCCACTCTGACTGGTTGGTAAAGATGCAAATAAGGATATATAGCTGAGGAGTTCTGATTAGATATGCCATGTCTCAACCCATTGGTTGGAGTTCCAGGCACTCCTTCATAAGAGTGGGCTATGAGGGCAGGAAAATAATGCAGAAAGCTCATAGCTCATCCTGTGGCTTTTCCTGAATGCACATTGGATGTGATTATGAATTCTGCTCAGTTAACCACAAGGAATTCTTTGCAGATATACTCCTTCTTGTGCCAACAGCATTCATATAAGCCACGATATTAACTTGTGCTCTTACTACTCTGATTTGCAATTCCTCTTTTTTTTTCTCAACTTGGTTATCATCCATTTACAGTGGTACCTGGAGATACGAGTGCCCTGACATACGAGATTTTTGAGATATGAGCCATCGAGCGAGCAATTTTTGCTTTGAAATACGAGCAACATTTGAGATAGGAGTAATCAGGTGGATCGGCCGGATGCATATGAGCCACCAGTTTACCGAGACTCGAGCCTCTCATAGTTTCCCACGCCTCAAGGTTACGGAAGGAATTAAACTCATATCTCAAGGTACTACTGTATTGTCATTTTACTTTCCTTAGTATTACCAGTTGTCTGTAGGGGAATATTAGCTTAGTCTTCCAGATTGTTATATTCAGAAGAGCTTTCTTTCTTTCATAAGACATAACAGATTCTTTACTGAATTTGGTGTTTTATAGATTTTTATCTTGGACATTTTTTAAACATACAAGTTTCTGAGTCCCCTGCCTTATTTTAGATTAGTTTCTTTTGAAGTGTGTTTTCCTTCCAATTGTCCTCTTATGGTCATGAAGTTGTATGATGTTTACTCCCAGTACTCAGGAAAAGCTAAATTCACAGATGATATCAACTTGGAATTAAGATGTATTGTGCTATTTCTGTAAATCTTCCCCTTTGGAAACTGAACCTAATAGAACTGTTATTCTTAAATTTATAAATTTAATGGTATTTTAAAGAAAATATTCTTTGCCTAGAAGGCTATTAATGAATTAGATTCCCTACATCACGAACCTACACTCCAGAATATTCATGTGCTTGGGGAACCAACTAGGTACCCACTCATTGCTACCGATGTTTCCTGACAGTTCCTGACAAAGCAAGATTTCAGTTCTCTGAGCTGCCTTGAATTTTATGCTTTGTAATTCAGATGGTTATTGTGAGAATGTTCTGAATCATCCCTAACGTATGGATGATGAGATGATACTTTTTGTTGTGGGTTTTTTAAAAGCATTTTCCCCTGAAATATTATACTTTCTTGTTTCTGCTCTTTTTTGCTGCTTTCATCTAAATTTTCTAATCTGTAAATTATGTCCTAAGAATTATCATAAATATGTAAATAGGTTTATAGATTATTTCAGCATTCTTAGTTGTCAGGAATAAAATACCACTGACAGATTTATCACTGCACACAAGCAAAAGCATCTTTAGGACAAAGGAAGGATTTTACCATATGGCAGCCTGCTAGGTTGTGGATCACAAAAGGTCTGCCAAAGTACTTATTCTAATTCATTTGCCATGAGAAGCTGACTGATTTTTTATTCCCTTTTTAATAAGAGATCTACTGATTTCTCTGTTTTTCCCTAGGCCTGGACCTCCTAACAAAATATAAAATTCTTAACAAGTACCATCACATATATTTCCTCAATTCCAAAAATAAAAGAAAATTGGTATCTTGAACTAATTAAAGTAATATCATGGGTAAAACTGCAAGAAATGTTTAAGATGGATGGAGATTGCACAGATTTTAATAGACACAAAAGATAAAAGGTAAAGAGCAAAAAGGTCACTGAACAAATATTTTAATAATGCTTTATTTGAAATTCCATCAGTTACACGTTATTACCTTTACCATGCTGCAGAAACTCGGGAGGGATAACATGAGCAGTGTTATTTATAATACAACAAACCTCAGCACCACCAGGGCACACATCGGCCACCAAGCACTTTGCCATGCATTGCCTGATTTTCTGACTTTAAAACGTTGTTTTCTTCAACAGAAGGAAACTCTGTACAGTCAAACTAAAATGAATATAACATAGAGGGGTACTTATTTTCAGTTTAATATAATGAACTTCTTAATAGGAGTATTAACATTTACTCAGTGACTTCTACATATGCACAAGGAATATTTTCAGTGATTTACATGTTTTTACTAATTTCATCCTCACAATGTTAATTTTTATATTTTATAGTAGAAAAAACCTTAAAATGTACAAAATTGAAATTATTAGAACAATATCATCTATGTAGTAATTATGCATTGGGGGTTTAAATGTAGATACCACTGCTATACTGCCTCTTTAGCTCACCAGTATTTAATGTGAAATATTAAATAACTGCAATTTCCCATGGAGACAATGGAGCAGTGACACTTCAGAAAGAGCACAACACTCTCCATTAAATACTTGAGCATAGATATTATTGAAATAGACTGCTCTGGGTAAGGCTGGGCACTCTTTCAATGTGAAAGGTTGATGCTAGGTAGATTATTTAGCCTCTACCTCTCCCATCAAAAATTGGATGCATAGGACATGCATGTATAATTTTTGATAATTATAAGAGCTTTATGTTTAGTCTAAGCTAATCCATTTCCACAACACTGTTTCCCATGTTAGTTGGTTGCCCCATTGATTGGCAGAGGAAGCCTCAGAAAAATATAATGGAAATGACTGCTTACGTGTTATCTTAGGTGGCTCAACACAATCTTCCCAGCGCCCTTCAAGCACAGATGCTTTTATTACTGTAATTCAGAGGGGAAGGCAGGCAGAAATATGGGGACCCATTTTTAAACTAGAACTTTTATATTCTTGGAGACTCAAACAGGCCTGTAAGTTTTATCCATAATTTATATTTTTAAAGTCTTTAACACTGGGAAATGCAGATAATTGTGTATAAAACTAGATAACAAAATGCTCCTAATGAGAAACTTGTGTTCATATCAATTTGCAATCCTCTAAAGATCACTGCCAGATCTTTTCTGTGTCATTAAGCTTTCATGGCTATTAGATGTGAGTTAAAGCCATCAGAGTTTTATGCTGTCAAACAGGTCTTTTTTCATTGGTTGTGCTGTGTGTGTGTGTGTGTGTGTGTTTGTGTGTGTGTTGATGGAACCAACAAATAAGACTCATCACATAAAACCTTAATAACTACCGCGGAAAGTGTGAAAAAATCTGGAACCCTGAATTTTGGCTTTCAATTGTCTTTGAATACAATTTTATCACTTTAAAAAAACAAACAAACAACAAAATACCCAAACAGAAAACCTCTGATGATTTCATCTATAAACTGAAGGTAAGAGGAAGACAAAAGGGACTAACCTTCCATATACAAAACTCTGATAAATCTCCCTTTCACTTATATAATTAAAATGTGACCACTTCTTACCTTTCTACTTGTGTGAAGCTCCTATTACCTCCAGTAATGAACCCAATAAAGCTACCAGATCAATCCTGGTGAAGTGTAAATCAGACGTTATCATTCATTCCCCTCCATAAAATTGAAATGCCAGAGTCCTTTCTATCTTATATGATTTCACCATCTTCTCCTCTTCCCCTCATCTCTGTTTCAGCAACATCAGCTTCCTGTTTCACAAATATTTCAGCTTGATACTACTTCAGGGATTTCTCATCTTGTTTGTCCTTCTACCAAGAATACTTTTCTCTCAGATTCCCACATTGCAATGGGCACTTATTCAATTCAGAATAAGGTTTTCTCTCCTTTACTTACCATTGATCTTTATTTTCATTTTGAAAAGTGTTCTCTACTTTGTATATATGTGCATATACACATATACATTCTCAAAATGTCTTAAGTAGCTTGAGTTCATAGTATAAAAATTAGAGTAGATTTATTATGTTAGCTATATTAAATGTCATTGCACTATTTATAATCAGCAATTCTCTCTCTAATCAGTAAATTGGTTAGAGGATATTTGGTATAAATGTGTTTTTTTCCATATTAAATATGATACTAATTATGTTCAAACATACAAAAATACTTTGTGGTAAGAGATAGTAATTATCTCTACATTGTGGGATTTGGAGTGTCTTGTTTTATTTTTATCTACAAATTTCTGAGTTTGAAAGGTGTATACATATATTTTGTCACATTAATGATTTACCAGTATTTCTACTTTAAAAAAGTCAAATATGGAGGGTTCTTTCTTTTCCAAGTCCAGTTCGGCTAGAGAGTAGTCTGATTCTTTGAGTAGGGGCTGCTAGGGACTGAGAAAATAAAAGAAAGAGACAGACACAGAGATGAAAGGAAAAACTGGGGCTGGGTGGGACCCCTGCCCTTTTCCGATGGAGAGACAGTGACCCAGAGCCTATACAGTGTGTTTATTTTATACCCCCAATACTAGGAAGTTTTACTAAAGGACAAGCAAAGGGGAATACATGCATTCTTATGTCTTCTTTGTAAATTGTCACTTCTGAGTGGGCCCTAGTCATATTCATTCCTGGTGCTTGGCTAGATTTACATAATAAAACCCACTCCCTGGCACCTGGGCAGAAATGAAGGTCAAGCTCACAACACTCCTGCCTTTTGGAAGAATGGGTTTAAAGCATGTGGCTTTGCCTACCACCCTGGATTCAGCTGACAATTTAAAGAAATGACCATGTGCCTTCCCAGACACTCTCTACATTCAAAGAGTACCACAATTTTATATAAAAACTAGAGGCCCAGTGCACAAAATTTATGCACGGGAGTATGTGTCCCTCAGCCCAGCATGCACCCTCTCCAATCTGGGACCCTTCGAGGTAGGATGGGGCCTGGACAGGCAGTCAGACATCTTTCTCATGGTCCAAGATTGCTGGCTCCCAACTGCTTGCCTGCCTGCCTTCTTGATCGCCTCTAACCACTTCTGCCTGCTAGCCTGATCACCTCCTAACTATTCCCCTACCAGGCTGATTGATGCCTAACTGCTCCCCTGCCAGCCTGATTGCCCTTAACTGCTCTCCCCTTGAGGCCTGGGTCCCCCCCAACTTCCCTTCCCTGCAGGTCCAGTTTTCCCCAACTTTCCTCCTCTGCTGGCCTGGTCATCTTTAACTGCCCTTCCCTGCTGACCTGATCACCTCCAACTACCCTCCCTTGCAGGCCTGGTCCCTTCCAACTGCCCTTCCCTGCTGACCTGATCACCCACAATTACCCTTCCTTGCAAGCCTGTTCCCTGCTAACTGTCCTCCCCTGCTGGCCATCTTCTGGTGGCCATCTTCTGTCTACATGGAGGCAGCCATCTTGTGTGTTGGAGTGATGGTCAATTTGCTTATTACTCTTTTATTAGATAGGATATATAGTAATCCTTTGCTCTTTTTGTCCCACCTTTAAAGTTGCTCTCTTGGAATTTTGACTCTTGTTAGCCTTGTCTCCACTGTACAGAATATATGCATGTATTGATATTTCTTGATGTGTCTATTTATTGATTTCCTCTATGGAAAGTCAGGGTTTTACTTTCTTCTATACCTCTCTTTCCAAACCTCTCAACCTTTACAAATTTGATTTCAATAAAATTTTTTAGTTAAATTCACTGTGACTCTTTATAACATACCACATGACAATATCAATATTATTCACTGATAAGCAAAATTGTATAAAATATATGTTTTATCAAGTATATCTTTGTCTCTAAAATTAATATTTTCCTTTGTTTTCATTTACTTAGTTTTTGTGTAAGCATTTTCATGCATGATTAAACTGTAAACAATAGTATTTTCCAAAGATCTATTCCACTAGAGAGTTTATCATTTATATTTTTTCCTAAAGTCTGTTCCATCTTATTGTGCCAGCCTGGGCCACTTGCTTTCTAAGGAGCTCTGACTCTGGGGACTTCTGTGCTTTGGAGACTTTCTTCCTCTCTCATGTTAAATCTTCTTTCTTTTTCCTTAGTTATTTCCTGGGACACATTTTCTGGTAGTTCTGTAAAAAATAAAAATGGGCTACATATTTCTTGAACATTTTTATGATTTTATTGCACCCTCCCTATTAATTTATAAATAAGATGAATTAAGACTTCTAAATAGAAAGTTATGTCCTTTGAGAATTGTGATGGCATTAGTCAATGGTGTCTTGGCTGCTGCTATAAAATAATTTATGTGATTTATTTTCCTTTGTATGGAGCCCTTTTTACTTTCTAATGATTTTAGAAGTTTTATCCTTAAAATGTGGAAAATTCAAGGCAGTATTCTTTATTTTATTGTGTGGGAACCTCTGTCAGCCCTTTATATATGCATATACATATCTAACACTTATAGAAAATATCATTATATTATCCTATATAATAAAAGCCCAATATGCTAAGTGTCTGGTAAACCTGTTGGCCATTCAATCAATCAAAGCATGATATGCTAATGATATGCTAAGGCTGCTCAACTGCTTGCTATGACATACACTGATCACCAAGTAGCAGATGTTATAACTGGTAGGTTAGCTTGCTACAGGGATCTGGTTGATCAGGACTGAGCGAGATGGGCTGGACATACCCTGGAGCTCTCCTATAGTCCCTCCCTAGCTGACCAACCTCCCTGCATCCCTCCCCAGGCCCAATGGTGCACCAGTGGTGTCCCTAACTTTACCTGTACCCTCTCGTAATCCAAAACTACTCAGGGGATGTCAGAGAACTGGTTTTGGCCTGATACCATAGGCCAGGTCATATAAAACCACTGGTGCACAAATTCATCTAGTCTTTGATAATTTTCTTCCATCTATTTTTATTAATCTCATTTTATTTAATTCCTATAATTGATATAATGGATATCTTGAATAGTCATTTACATTTTTTAAAGGTCTATTCTCTTTTACTTTTAATATTCATCTTTTGTTTTCTTATTTTTGGAACTTTTCCTTGACTTTATCTTCCATTACCTCCTTAAAAAAAAAGTTCAGTGTTATATTTTACATTTCTAATAGGTATCTCATAATATCTAATTGTTCTTTACTTTAGCATTATTATTTCTATCATGTAATATTTCCCTTTTCCCTTTCTTTTGCTATGGCCCAAGATGGTTCTCCATGATCTGGCTTCAGCTTTTTGTTTGACCCATTTATTTTCCTACTTTAAATCCTAGCTTAAGAAATGACTCCTCAGTGTCCTTTTATAGTAATTTAAGTTTGTATTTTACGATTAACTCATTCTTTTCTTTTAAATTGTTTATTATCTCTTTATCTCTGCTATAATGTTTTGATGGTAGGCTATCTTTTGTTTATCACTATATACACTAATGCTTGATATATAATCAAGTATTTCTTAGTGTTGATGAGAAAGAAATTAAAATGATGCAGAGTAGGGAGCAATGTATTAAGGAAAGTCATAACCATATAAAGTGAATGTTATATAATTGAATGTACTAAGTTAGTGGATGTAGGAAAACTGATGCTGTTAACTATCAGAACACTGAAAATGAAAGAAAGCCAGAGTGCTTAGATTCTTAACAATTCAAGAATAACGTGAAACAAGAACATAACCAATGTTTAGTCAAGTGGGCAGAAGGCCCAATCGAGATGACACTAGAGTGAATTGTGCAGGTCCATTTCAGAGTTGGCCTGCCTAAAGATCCCCATACTCATAGTGATATTAGGATGACAATGTTTCCTTCAAATGAAGTACATGTAAATTATAATAAAGTGTGTAGTTCCAAAAGATCATGCTAGCTTCACCTTGGAATAATCATTTGGGAATAAATTATGTGGGTGTTTTTCAGTAATAAGGAAATTACTGTGGCTATATATAAAATATTTTGCACTGAGCTTGTATCCTATGGAACTTCCTGGTTTCTCAGACTCACTGTGACTCCTATAAATACTCTTGTAATCAGTATAAAGCAACATTAATTCACCTCTCTTGTTTTCTTTCCCCCTTTCTTCCTCCTTTCCTCCCTCCCTTTTTCCTTCCCTCCTTCTCTCTCTCTCTCTCTCTCTCTCTCTCTCTCTCTCTCTCTCTCTCTCTCTCTCTCTCTCTCCCTTTTCTTTCATGAAAGGAAACCCCTTGGCTGGAGGACAGTATAGCTCATTTGACTCAATCTTCTGGTGGTTTTGAATAATAGCTTGGAGTAAAAGCAATTCCAGTAGCTTGTTGTTGTCTTAGTTTCCTGCTGTCATCATGGACAGTAAACCCTATATAGAATTTAAAACAGGTAGAAGAGAACAACTCTCAGAAAAATATGTTCAATTAATTCAGAAAGCTATCATATTATACATATCTCCAGAAAGAAGCTATGTGACTTTGTGAAGGTCATTTCAGCTCTGAGTATATTAACTCCTTGA
>PVJN01008585.1:48754-64576 GCA_004026805.1 Lasiurus borealis | reverse complement strand
TGAAACGCAAACCGGTGCCCAATCCCCGAGGCATCCGACATAGTAAGTATCGAGGCTGCTTTCTCCACCCGAGGCCACCTTTCCTCCAGGCATTGCCCTGGCATTTTCCCCTTGTTTATTTTACACTAAAATGCAATGTTCCCACCGCTCTGTACCATGCCTGGGAAAGTCAATGTGGAAATGAACTAGGTCCTGAGGGGGTGGTGGTCGGGCGGGGGTTTCTGGGAAGGGTTTCCTCGCTTCTGAGGAGGAGACAGGAGGAAGGTGCATCTCCTTCCCCCTCTGAGGTCTCTCCATCTGGACGGGATGTCCAGAGCAGCTGCAGCCACCGGAAGCACCGGGAGCCAGCGGGAGGGGAAAGGTCACGGCGGCGGCGCTTTGAAGGGATGAACCCAGGTCCTCCGTGACGTCAGGGGCCGGTGGTACCATCGCACCTACAGCTGCCCGGCCCCTGAACTTCCTGCCAGGTGCGCTGATGAGCCCGTGTGAGTCGGAGCGCAATTCGATCGTGTGCCCATTTGCCACTTGTGGCGGGGCAGCAGGCACACTGTGGGCTACGCTGTACGCACACGCACACGTTCGCCTTGCCGTCCCAGGCACTGATACGTCACCCTGGCATCGGCAGAGGTGATGGGTGGGGATGTCAAAACGCACACAACCCTTTTGCAGAGCAGTCTGTCCCTACAGAATCACGAGTGGCAAAGAAGCGGCTAAGTTTTGATCTAGGATTGCAATTGGGGCAATTTACCTTAGGGAGAAGAATCCAAAACGTGAGGAGCTATATATTCTGCATTGAAGACGAGTAGGATGCACCCATTAAAAATGATCAGAAGCTATTAGTAAAGTAAAACAGTTGTTATGATAAGTGAAAAAGAATATCGTAATAGTAACATCAAAACAACAGCAAAACTCCGTATGTGTGTATTATTAAAGGCTCAAAATAATAGTGTCAACAATACAAATAAAGTAAAAAAAAAAACAACACACAAAAAGAACACACATAATAATCTCTATATATAAAAGCCTAAACAACCGTTAGAACCAGATAACCAGCTGGTAGCTATGATGTGCACTGACCACCAGGGGGCAGAAGCTCAACTCAGGAGCTTCTCCTGGTGGTCAGTGTGCTCCCTCAGTCAGCCTCCCATGGCCAGCCAACCTCCCACGGTGCCTCCCCCTGGCCAGTCTGCCTCATTTATCCCTTATCACCAGCCAGACTGAGGGACCCCACCTGTGCACGATTTCATGCACCGGGCCTCTAGGAATAAAATAAAAGCTCAAAATAAAATCTACCAAAAATGGGTACAGATCTCTATTGCTGGTGTCCCGGTGGGAAATTAGGGATGAGTTATTTTTCCTGTCATTTCTTTACCAAATTTTTACCAAATTTTCTACTTCGGAAAAATCCACATATTTAAAACCTCCACCCTGCCTTATCCGACGGTTCCGTCAAATCTGCGGACAATGCTGATTGGAAGTGTCCAGGGAGGGAGGCTGGGCCAGCCTGGGGAAGAGACCCGGGCAGAGGCAGAAACCCCATTAGCGCCAGGATTTCTTCCCAAAATGTTGGGCCTTTTCTTTTAGATCCTGATTCTTCTTCTTTTTTTCTTAATATATTTTATTGATGTCTTACAGAGAGGAAGAGAGAGGGACAGAGAGTTGGAAACATTGATGAGAGAGAGACATCAATCAGCTGCCTCCTGTACGCCCCCTACTGGGGACCTGCCCACAACCAGTATACATGCCCTTGACCGGAATCGAACCTGGGACCTTCCAGTCCGCAGGTCAACGCTCTATCCACTGAGCCAAACCGGTTTCGGCTAAATCCTGACTGTTCTTTCTTTCCATTTTCTTGTTGAGGAGGTGAGTATGCCCTAGTTTGGGTCGGGTGGACAGAAACAACTCACAAATATGCCACGGGAAGCAAGCACATCGGCAGCAGGGGACCCACAGGGGGCGGTTCCCAGGTCTCAAGAGAGAGAGAGAATGCCACCTGCTAGGGTGCAAGGGCTGTGCTCCCCCACACACAGGTGCCTGGAAGCGCGGCCGGGCGCCAGGTGGGCCCGGAGCCTGAGAGCCGCCCGTAACACAGAGGCCGGGCAGGGAGCATCTTCCCATCCCCGCCAGCGGTGGCACTGCCCCCGGGTCCCCGAGCGGCTCGCCTCTATCCCGCCTCATGAAGAGGGATGGCTGGCACCAGAGGGACCCGCTCTGCTCCGCAGACGAACTGCTCCCTTCATTGCCAACGACGGCCCGATTTCTCCAGACTAATTGGTGCAATCTACATTTCCGCAGCCGAGATGAAGTAGCGGCTTGATTCGGTGTCGATAAAAAATTGATGGATGCTTCTGACTGCTGCTTCCCAACAACACGCGGATTATTACGACCGTGATTACCATAAACGGCCAAACACGGGCGAGTGGTGATTACACGTCTAATTCTGTCCCGGGGTTTTTGACGGCGGAAACCGCTCGGGCTCTGCGCCCGTGATTTACGGCCTCGTCACCGTGCGGGAAAGGACCACCCTTGGGTGCCAGTCACTCGTTATCTGACCAGGGAGGGAGGCGCTGGCTTGGCCCCACACGGAGCAAGGAATCCAGACTGACTTCTCAGAGAAGCCCCGGTTAAATATATCACCGGCTGGCCGAAACCGGTGTGGCTCAGTGGAGAGAGTGTCGGCCTGCGGACTGAAAGGTCCCAGGTTCGATTCCGGTCAAGGGCATGCACCTTGGTTGCTGGCACATCCCCAGTAGGGGGCGTGCAGGAGGCGGCTGATGGATGTCTCTCTCTCATTGATGTTTCTAACTCTATCCTTCTCCCTTCCTCTCTGTAAAACATCAATAAAAATATATTTAAAAAATATGTCACTGGCTGCTCTGAGCAAGAGCCGTGTGCCTGCCACCTGCCACCACCCTTCTCTTCGTTTCTGGAGGTGATGGCCGTGTTTTGTTCCAACATGCACGGGGGGCTGGGCGTCTCCATGCCCCATCTACCAAGACGGATGCCGGGGCCTGGAGATGCTGGGAGCAGCTCGATCCCTGCCAGCCGAGCACCACCAGGGGTGCCGTCAGCCAGGCGTCGAGAGAAGGTTATGCACCTTGCGTGTCCCCACCTGGCGGGGCCCATGCGCTAGGCCTGCAGAGGTGGCCTGCTTGCGGTGGGGGTGGGGGTAGAGGGAAGGACAGGCAGGAAGGCCCGGAGGTGGAGTCTGTTGTTATGTTTGAGGAATGCTTTTTTTTTTTAATGAATTTTATTGATTTTTTACAGAGAGGAAGGGAGAAGGATAGAGAGTTAGAAACATCGATGCGAGAGAAACATCCATCAGCTGCCTCCGGCACGCCCCCTACTGGGGATGTGCCTGCCACCAAGGTACATGCCCTTGACTGGAATCGAACCTGGGACCTTTCAGTCCGCAGACTGACGCTCTATCCACCGAGTCACACCAGTTTCGGCGAGGAACGCTTTTAAGGGGCGCCAAACAACGGGTGATGCGACGCAACTCAGAAAACAGACACGTCTCGGTGGCTGTGGAGACAGCTCCGGTGGGGACTGCAAAATGAAACACCCCGAAGTCAAGGTGGGCAACCCCAGGGCAAAGCGGCGGAAGTGAGGGCTGCTGGCACGGGGGCAAGAGCGATCCCCCCTACGACGGGCAGCTACCCACGGTTGCCCAGTGCCCGCTGCCAGGCGGAAGGGGTCCTGGCTTCCTGTTGGTTTGGTTTTGTGTTTCAAGCGAAGTCAGACGTCTTCATCGGTGCGACGTTGGCAAGCGAGCGCATGTTTCCGCATCCCGGTGAGGACAGCAGATTTGGGGGGCCAGGTTGCCTGGAGCGGGGCTGGGAGCTCTGCTAACGTGTGGGACACGTGACTTCATTTGCATGCGACTTAATTTGCATGTCAGTTTTCCTGGCGTGCAAAACAGAGATAATCACTGTCGCCGGGTTCACGGCTGTTCTGAGGACGCCAGGGAGGAGGGAAGGGATGCGCCTAAGATAATCCTGACACAGAGGCGCCCGTCGCCGCACCTGCCACCTGAGGCGAGGCTTGGCTGTGGGCTCTCTGCGTGTGAACTCTGCTGCCGGAAGAAGGAGATGAAGGAGGCCAGAGAGAGAGGAGAGAGAGAGAGAGAGAGAGAGAGAGAGAGAGAGAAATGGCCCAGAGCAGCCAGAGACGCTGTCCTCCCTCCTTGCTGGAGGCTGTCTGACCGTGGAAGTGACCTTAGGAAACCTCCGCTTTCTCATCCGGCAAATAGGGACAAGGGAGCCTCTGCTTCGGAGACTGTTGTGAGGATGAAATGGAAAACCCTACACGGAGCATGCAGCCGGTGTGCGGCGTATGGCAAAGCTCCCTGAATGTTCGTAGGCATGACGATGCTATTTGTTTTAGTGGGATTTTTCCAAAATCTTAGAATTTTATATATATATATATATATATACACACACACACACACACACACACATATTTTATATATGTATATATATATATACATACACACACATATATTTTATATATGTATATATACATACACACACACACACACACACACACACATATATTTTATATATGTATATATATATATACATATACACACACACACACACACACACATGCAGGACAGTGTGCAGCATTATGGTAAAACACTCCCTGAATATTCATAGGCTTGCTAATGATATTTTTTTAGTTGAATTTTTCCAAAATCATATATATATATATATATATATATATATATATATATATATATATATACGTATATATATATATATGTATATATATATATATATATATATATATATATATATATATATATATATATATATATATATATATATATATATATATATATATATATATATATATATATATATATATATATATATATATATATATATATATATATATATATATATATATATATATATATATATATATATATATATGATGTGCCTAAGATAATCCTGACACAGAGGCTGCAATCATTGTCTAGATAAATGCTCCCGGAATTGAACCGCCGTGACCTCCTAGTTCGTAGGTGGACGCTCGGCCACTGAGCCACGCTGGCCAGGCTTGAGGGTGTCTTTGTGACGGTCGTGACGAGCTCTGTGCGGATCGCGACAGACAGGGCAGCACGGAGCATCCTTTTAAGCCTCCGCCGCTCTGCTGGGCCTGCCGGGTGGCGGGCACATCCTTGGGCTGCGACACAGACCCTTCCGCCCAGGCCCAGGTCTTCCCACGTATATTTTCTTGTTTTTTTTTAAGCTGGTCCCGATTTCCTGCTCGCGCCCGGTCCTTTCTGCCATGAGCACCCCGGCCCCGGGCACAGCTGTACCATTTGATGGGCAGAGATGGCCCATGGGAACTTCCCTTTGAAACCCTATCTGTGCTGTGGCTTTAGGTGATGCTTTATCACACCTGTTACCGCGTCCAAAGGCTGCTTCATCCCGGGACTCTGCGCAGACAGATTCGGCGACGCACATTCCTCTGAGGGGAAGTTGCTACACACATCACTTGGCATGAGCCTTCGCTGTTTCTGTAACACGCGAATATCTGATACCAGACCCGGGAATGTGGAGAGGCAGCGTCCAGGACCTCTCGCCCATTTAAATATGCACCACGCGCCCGCCGGGCGTGGCTCAGGGGTGGAGCGTTGACCTACGAACCAGGGGGTCATGGTTCGATTCCCGATGCCCGGGTTGTGTGGGCCTGGTCTCCACCCTGTTAGGGGGCGTGCAGGAGGCAGCCGGCTGATGGTTCTCTCTCATCATTGATGTTTCTCTCTCTCTCCCTCTCCCTCTCTGACATCAATAAAAACATGAGAAATTTCCAAAAGAGAGATTCCTCTGGAGAGGTTCTAACTCCACCATCCAGCCTCCTTCCTCTCCTCCCCTCCCCTTCCTTCCCTAAGACCCACAACTCAAACATGCCCGCGTGCAGCGACAGAGTGCTCACTGTCGGGGATGTGCCGGCAGAGGAAGTGCGGGGACCGGGGCGGCTGGGGCTCGGGGGGAAGCTGCTGGAATGCGAGATTGCAGATAGCCCAGCTGGCCGGCCCCAGCTGGCTCCCCGCGGCCAGGAAGGAATTAGTCTCACGGAGCAGTTGAAAGAACACCTGGCCGTTCACCCAGAGGCACCGAGCGGCTGCTGAACAGGCCGGTCTTTGTTTCCCGGCCGACACACCTAGGCATCGAGGTTTTTTAAAAAAAAAAAAAATCCCGCGACCCTGGCTGTCGCGTTCATAACACTCAGGACGCGGGGACGCTGGGCAGGGCGTGGCGGGGAAGATGTGACTGTCCCTGGGACGGACTGTGAGGGCCTGGGTGGCCTTCCCTTCCTCTGACTGGGACCCCTGGGTGGGAACGTGGCCTGTGGATTCCCCCCCTTCACACACACACACACACACACACACACACACACACACACACACACACCGTTGATTGAAAATACACGTGGAAAGACCTGGGTGGAAGGGTCTGTGTCGAAGCCCAAGGATGTGCCCGCCACCCGGCAGGCCCAGCAGTGCGGCGGAGGCTTAAAAGGATGCTCCGTGCTGCCCTGTCGGGATCCGCACAGAGCTCGTCACGACCGTCACAAAGACGCCCTCAAGCCTGGCCGGCGTGGCTCAGTGGCCGAGCGTCCGCCTACGAACTAGGAGGTCACGGCGGTTCAATTCCGGGAGCATTTATCTAGACAATGATTGTCATGTAGTTTTCTGCAGCTTTTCCTCTGCCGATGGGCTTGGTGGATCTCCAAGAAAGAAGGGGGGGGCGGGGTACAGTATTCCCTGTCCCCCAAATGCCCCCGGAATCAGTTTCCAGGCTGGGCACCCCATGGGACCGCAGGACGTGTGAAGAGAAGACTCTCAAAGGGGAAAAGAAAAGAAAAAAAAAAAAAACACTAGAAAAAAACGTGTGAAGCCACAGGCAAACAATGCGAAATATCACAGCCCCAGTGCCCCATGTGCTAAAGAGAGGCCTCGGAAGAGGGTGCCACCCCGAGGGAAAAGCGGGGGCCCTGGTAGAGCGGGTCTGCAGGCCGGTGGTGGGCCCGCTTCTTTCTAACTGCGTCGCCGAGGCCTCAGGCACCCGCCCTGGCTCCAGAGGCCCACGGGGTCGGGTCTGGACTTGGCAGAGGTGACGGGGGAATGGAGCCACCATGGCCTGAGTGCTCGGTGAGCGCCGGCTGCTGCTTTCTCTGCACAGACTTGGCCGAGCCGGGGCCAGCGTGGCCCGGGGGGCAGAGCACCAGCCCCCCGGCCCCCCATGACAGAAGGCTCCCGGATTATATTCGACCAGGGCCTCAGCTGCAGGCTTATCCCTGGCCCTGGTCGGGGTGCGTGCTGGAGGCAGCCAATCCCTGTGACTCTCTCACATCGATGTTTCTCTCTCTCCATCTCTCCCCGTCCCTTCCACTCCTCTCGGGAAATCAGTGGAAAAAAGTATCCTCGGATAAGGATGAACAAAAACAAACAATAACAAAACAAAAAAAACACCTCGTAAAGTGTGTGTGTTCCTCAGACCGCACCCTCAACTCCCGCACCCGATCTGACACACAGTGATCCGACACACAGTAGGAGCTCAATGTTTCTGGAATCAGAAGGAATCTGTTTCCCGTGAGATTTTAAGCCCACGAGCTGGGCTTGCATTTCCGCATCGGAGTGCCTCATTACGAGACACAGAGGTCAGTACCTGGTGCCCGGAGCCTGCAGGCGGTTTCCTTTGGCTCAGAGCGGCTTTCTGATGACGTGACAGAGTTGGGAAATGTTCAAGAAAACCGCGTTGCCAGCTCCTTCTGAGATATCGGGAGATGGGAGGACGTGGGTCAGCATTCGGCTGGGCCGCGCCCGGGGCGGAGGGAGGGGTGCCGGGGTGAAAGAGCGGGTGGCCACCGGCCCTGCCCCTCTCTGCTGTCCCCACCCCACCGGCCGCGTCCCTGTTGCCCGCGACCGCAGTGCAGGTAGTTCTGGGGCATTTCAGGCATCTGAGCGGGGATTCCGGTTTGCAGTAGCAGTGACCCACGTAGACAGGCTGTCCCAGGGCCCGGGCCCTTCTGAACGAACACCTTTATGGCTGCGAATTCACCAGGACCCTCGGAGGAGGGGGCTCTGACCCGCCCGCTCCCCAGGTGAGGGTGCCAGTGGAGAAGGAGCAAATCACCTGCTCTGGGGCTCACAACCATCAAGGGCGGAGCAGTTTCAACTCATACCCTCGGCTCCAGAGCTCCGCTCGTCAACCATGCCCTCTGCAGCCTGTTGCACAGAAATGCATTGTTCCTCGGTACGATTTTCTCATTTTTAAAAAAAAGTCATTAATGTATTTTTTTTTAAATTGATTACAGAGAGGAAGGGAGAAGGAGAAGGAGCTAGAAACATCCAGGATGAGAGCAAATCGTGGATCGACTGCCTCCTGCACGCCCCCTACTGGGGATCGAGCCTGCAACCTTGGCCTGTGCCCTTGACCGGGAATCGAACCGTGACCTCCTGGTTCACAGGTCGGCGCTCAACCACTGGGCCACACCGGCCGGGCCCTCATTTTTTTTTTTAATATTAGAAAAAACATCTTGTGTCCCCACAACTATCCCGGCCTCCACAGCACAAAATACCGTCTTTTTCCACTTATAAGATGACTTTTTAACCCAGGAAAATATTATCAAAAGTCTGGGGTCGTCTTATACGCCGGGTGTCATCTTAGAGGGTGAGTATATCCCAAACTCTATATTTTAACTGGAAAAATTTGGGGTCGTCTTACACGCCGGAAAATACGGCACATCAAATACATCCTATTTCCTTGGTGTTTTATTTTAGCAGATTCCCTCCCCCGCTTCCTCCGCCCCTCCCCCTCCTCCCCCAGGCAAATGCCTTTAGATCTCACCTGATCAGGAAGAGCGAGAGAAGTAAACACATTTCACAACGTCCCCACCCCTCCTTCAGGAAACCAGCCACCGACTGGCGCCCCAAGAGCAAGCCTAATGTTGACCCAAGACACCCCACACCCATTACAAACGCCGCGGCCTCGGTGACAGGGACTCGGGGCCGGCGGCTGGAAGGCACCGGGTTGTCTCATCTTCGGGTCAGTGGGGGTTTTACCCACGCAGCTGGCGTGGAGCCAGACACCCGTCCTTTCTCCTCAATTCGTTCCAGTTCTCGGGTTTGGATTCGCTGGCAAAGTACCCACCTCACCTGCCGGTGGCTGCGAGTCTGTGGGGCAGAGACTGTGGCTGGCGCAACGGGCCCGGGGTCGCCTCGCGGGTCCGCGTGGGGAACCAGCGAAAAGAAAGACGTGTCCATTGTCCATTCCCAGCAAGACCACGGCAGCGAAGGGAATGTATTTGCCATTATTTCTTTACTCGGGAGTCTGACTCATAAAATATTTTTTTTTTTAAAAAAAAGTACATTTTATGTGATCCAGTCTTTGATTTCCCAGGGAAAAACTAATAAATAATCAACAAAAATATGTACTCTGGATTCTGACTCATAAAATACCTTTTTTTTTAAAAAAAAAAAAAGGACATTTTATGTGATCCAGTTCTTTGATTTCCCAGGGAAAAACTAATAAATAATCAACAAAAATATGATTAAAGACTGCCTGAACCCCCCGCCCCCCGAAAGGGAGCTCCAGCCGGCACAGAAGTCCTTCTGATCCCCATCTTTTCATTCCTAGAAACAGAATTCTTACTTAGCCTTTTCGGCGGCCTGAGGGAGGCTCCGGCTAAGCTGTGACTCGGGGTTTTCATATGCAGAGTCTCTGCTGCAGTGAGGGGAGGCGGCGGGTGGGTCTGGCAGAGAGTGGGGTGAGCTAGAAACGGGGATCGCTTCCCTGTGATCGGAGTCTCTCCTAAAAAAATCCCTTTGCCGAGACCGGTTTGGCTCCGTGAATGGAGCGTCGGCCTGCGGACTGAAAGGTCCCAGGTTCGATTCCGGTCAAGGGCATGTACATTGGTTGCGTGCACATCTCCAGTGTGGGGCGTGCAGGAGGCGGCTGATCGATGTCTCTCTCTCATCGATGTTTCTGACTTTCTATCCCTCTCCCTTCCTCTCTGTGAAAAATCAATAAAATATATTTTTAAAAAAATCCCTTTGAAATCACGCCCAGCTACTTCCGCGTGGCAGGCCCCGGAGAAGCTACGGTTAACCCTTCCTGGACGACCCATCGACCCATCATCAAACCGGTCTCAGGGTTACAAGCTGCCCTGGGGAGAATCCCCCAGCAGTGGCCGGGGTCCTTAAAGAGCCCTGCACACAAGGAGCTGCTAAGTGTCCACGCGCTGAAAGGAAATGTGCTCCAGGCCCGCCTCCCACTGGTACACGGGGTTCCCACACATAGGCCACACCTGCGCAGAGGTCACACCTGCCTCGGCCAGGGAATCCTCAGGCAGTGCCCGAACCCCCAACCCCCACCCCGCTTCACCCGCATCTGGGTTCCTTCATCTCTGAAATGACGCAACTGGATACGTGGAAGGTAGGAATCGTGCTCGACCCTTCTTGGCATCTTTAGTGCCAGGATGTAGTAGCTGCTTGAGAAAGACTTCCTGAATCAGAGGTGAATGAGTGAGCGAGTGAGAACCAGGCGGGCGGGCACGCATGGCATGTTACCCAACTCCTACTCTCTCCGAGAGGGTTCTCTCATCGGGAATGTGGTGATGACCGCTTCCTCAGAGATCACTCACGAGCATTAAATGAGACAAAGCAAGGACTCTGTCCTGTGCGCGTTACATTAGTGCTGTGCTTGGGACACGACCATGCTCTACAGCAGCGGTTCTCAACCTGTGGGTCGCGACCCCTTTGGGGGTCGAACGACCCTTTCACAGGGGTCGCCTAAGACCATCGGAAAATGCAGATATTCACATCACGATGCATCACAGTAGCAAAATTTCATGGTTGGGGGTCACCACCCCATGAGGAACTGTATGCAAGGGTTGCGGCCTTAGGAAGGTTGAGAACCACTGCTCTACAGCCTATTGATATGTGAACACAGCCATGGGCATCACTAAGAAAATGATCATCCACACAGCTGTGTGAAATAGCTACTGATATGCCAATGTAACCAACAATACAATTAATATAACCATTATACACACAGCCTGACCTATTTTCTGTCCCTATAGAGACAGGAAAAAAACATGGTTATTCTGGACATTTCCTCTAAATTAAAACCAGAATGTGTGGGTATTCGGTGACTGGTTTCTTTCCCTTACCATGTTTTCAAACTCCAGCCATACTGGAGCATGTGACAGCACTTCAGTTTTTATTGCCAGGTAATACAGTGGTACCTCGAGATACGAGTTTAATTTGTTCCGTAACCTTGAGGCGTGGGAAACTATGAGACGCTCAAGTCGCGGTAAACTGGTGGGTCTCGTGCAGCCGGCCGATCCGCGTGATGACTCCTATCTCAGCTGTTGCTCGAGTTTGCTGGTGTGGAGTGGCTGCAAGTTGTGAACGGGCTACCACTGAGGGGAAAGTGGGGGTCAGGGGGCGGGAGAGGGGATGGAGGGAGGGTGGAGGAGGCAGAAGAGGCTGAAAGACATGGAGGGCTTTTTTAAAAACCCGAACCTTATCCTTCCGTTAGCAACTGAGTATCCATTAAAGTTTTTTTTAAAATATATTTTATTAATTTTTCACAGAGAGGAAGGGAGAGAGATAGAGAGCCAGAAACATCGATGAGAGACATCGATCAGCCGCCTCCTGAACGCCCCCTACTGGGGATGTGCCCACAACCAGATACATGGCCCTTGACCGGAATCGAACCAGGGACCTTTCATTCCTCAGGTCGACGCTCTATCCACTGAGCCACACCGGTGTCGGGCCATGAAAGTTTTAAAGCGTCAAAAAGCACCTCTCCCCTTCCTCCCAGGTCAGAGAGGCCAAGGCCATTAGCAAATGTAACGGCAGCCCCACGGCGGGCCTCCTGCGTTGCCGCAAACCGCGGCTCATCGACAAAGGAGTCACTATGAGGCCGGAGCAATAACTGTCAGCCGCGCGCCGCGGAGTTTGCAGGCAGCGATGATGGAATGAATGCCTGCATTTTGTCCTTCCCATAAAAACCCAACAGGTTAGGGATATTCCCATCAATCCGACAATTATTCAGCGCACAGAGCGCGGCTTGACTACATTATCGCTCTTAAATAACACATCACCAGATGCCGGCTCCCAAAACCACTTTGGGGAAAAATGTTTCCCTGAGTGACATCACCCCATTTTCCATATAAAATGGGAAGAAAAAAAAAAAAGAAAAAGGAAAAATAAAGGCTTATATTCAGAAACGGCAGCTGAGAGAAAAGGGGGGACTGGTGTACCTCGGGAGCCCTCTCTGGCACACCCCCCCCCCTACTGCTGGAGAGAAACAAAGAAATAAATTAAAAATATTTTTTTAAAAAATCCAGGTACTAGTTAGTTGAGCTTAAAAGCGGTAGGCTGGTTTTCCCCCAAAACCCATTTACGAAGCTCAGGGACCGTATTTCATGTCCGCGGTCATCTCTGCGCGCTCTCGTCCTAATTGCTCCGCGCCGTGTCGTGTTTTACGTCGGCCAAGTTCGGGTTTTACTGCCGGAGACTAATGGGCAGAGGGTCTCCGAAGAACTTGCTTTAAAACATCGACCCAGCCAGCCGTAAAAGGGACATTAAAGCAGCTCCAGAGGCGAAACAAGAATTAAAAGGCAGGGCCACTTATTTCTACATTAGAATCCTCTTTCGCGCGGAGGGATGGAGTAAAACGTGCCGGAAACGGCCTTTCATTCGGCGGCGTGGTTGGGGGGGGCCGGTGGTTAAGCAGCTCGTTAAGGTGGGGCGCTGTTTCGGAGCGGGAATCGAGGCGTTTTACAGTTATAAGCGATCGCCGTGTCACCGAGACCTTCCAGGGAGAGGAACAGCAAAGGAGCCACAGGGGAAGGATCCGACGGACCCGGCTGTTACTGAGCCTGAACTGTCAGTGGGTCCAAGTTCACGAAGCCGAGCGGGGGTCAGGTCCCAGGACGGATGGGGATGGAACTGCCAGCGAAATGTGGCCACGCGAGATTTCTCCGGATCTCTGGGCCTTCCCTCATGGGGTAGATTCCAGTCTATTATTATTATTTAACCCTCACCCGGGAATATTTTTCCATTGGTTTTTAGAGAGAGTGGAAGAGAGAGGGAAAGACAGAGAAACATCAATGTGAGAGAAACACATCCGTTGGTTGCTTCCTGCACGCGCCCCAACCAGGAACCAGGCCAGGGAGGAGCCCGCAACCCAGGTGCGTGCCCTTGACCGGAATCAAACCCTTGACCCTTTTGGTCCGCAGGCTGACGCTCTATCCACTGAGCCAAATGGGTTAGGGCATCACTTTCAAAATCAATGTTATCAGCTGGTGAAGTGTGTATACATTTTGGGGGGACACCCGGCACTGTGTTCTTTGCCAAGGTTTGGTATCAATGATCAGCGAAGTCGCCCCGTTTTATAACCAGGGAACTAGCCTGGGGGGGCGGGAAGGGAGGTAGACTAAATCTCCTAGCCTTGCCTGATTGAGGGCCTTGGGTCCCCAATAACCTGATCATGGGTCCCAGGCCTCCACTTCACTGGGGGTGCCAAGTAGAGGGTGAGGCCTGCTCGCCCTAGAGCAGTGGTTCTCCACCTTCCTCAGACCGCGACCCTTGCATACAATTCCTCGTGGGGTGGTGACCCCCAACCATGACATTTTGCTACTGTGATGCATCCTGATGTAAATATCTGCATTTTCCCATGGTCTTAGGCGACCCCTGTGAAAGGGGTCGCGACCCACAGGTTGAGAACCGCTGCCCTGGAGGAAGTAGCCATGCTGCCGAGCCCGGTCACCTCCGTCCACGGGCCGTGGACGCCGCTTTGAGGCTCCCTTTGGAAACGGGGCGCCGGGCGCGGGGAGGTGGCCTTTCTCTCCCCCCAGAGGCGGTGCCGGGCCAAGTAGGACAGACACAGGATGTGCAGCCGAAAGGAGGCACCGTGTCGCAAACACGATCTCTGAAAGGACTGGAAACAGAGACATCGCAGCCACGGAGCTGGTGCCAACGGGGAAGAAAGGGAAGAGAAACAGAGCAGAGAGAGAGAGAGAGAGAGAGAACGGGGCTGCTAACCGGGGAGCTGGGGGGAGCGGGGTGGGGGAGAGAAGGGGGGGGGGCAGGGAGGCCCAGATGCCACGTTCTCTCGGGTTCCGCCGCACCTTCCGCTCCTCTGCCGGTCTTAAATGAAAGCATCTTGAGCTGGTTTGCCCGAGTCCCCATCAGGCACGTTTGTAAAGATAAAAAGAGCACGTGGCTTTCCTTCCTCCCACAGACAGGGGGGGCCGGGCTGGGCAGGGAGGGAGGCGCGGACGGGAGCCTCCGGCCTGGCCTCTCTCGGAGGAGGGGGAACAGGAGGGTCCCGCCTGCCCTCATGCCCGCGTTTAAAAGAAGAAACTGGTCCCTCTCAGGGGCGCCCTGATGCCCTGGTCCCGGAGACGGCAGGGCAGGGGCGGGGGAGGGGAGGAGGAGCGAGTGGAGCAGAGAGAAGTGGGGTTCCCCACTTCCCCCACCCCCATCCCGTCCCTGGGTCAGGGCAGCCACGGGCTGGTTGTGCGAACACCGGGTAGCCCATCTGAAGCCCATTTCCAGCACCAAACAAGGCCAGCGCTCAAGTGCCGGAGTGACGGCAGCTGACCCAGAGGATCTGCCGGTGGCCTGGGGGCTGCTCCTTTTCAGCTCTGAGACCCCCAGCGGGGAGAGTACCTGCCCTGGCGCGCCATCAAAGGCACCAGCACTTGGAGAGGAAAGCCTACAGGTGAGCCCCGAGGAAGCGCTCCCACCGGTTATCAAAAACACCCAAGTTCAAAGCGGCTCCATTTTCATATGTTAAACGCGCTGGGATGCAGCCCCGGGCTCCTTGCTAGGTTAAAAAAATAATAAAAAAAAAAAAAGAACAACAGCAGGAAAGAGAGGAACACGGCCTTAAGCTGCCTGTACTTGCACACTCTCAGGCGGGGAGGACAGCCGCCTGCGGGCAGAGAGGCCTGGCCCACGGCGCCCGCCAGAAGCCGGATAAACCAACCGTGTTCTCTGCCGGAAACGCGATCGGCGGCGGGGCCCGGGGCTCCCTGTCTTGTCCCCGACTCCCGCCACCTGGGCCGGTCCTCGCCAGCCTCATCAACGCGAAAGAGCTGTCACAACACACCCTGGCGGGGTCAGCCGGCCGGGCACCCGCGCCGCACAATGAACAGTGCGCGCCATTCACCGTCCCGGGGGTTGCTTTCACCCGGCGGCTTGATCTGGGTTTAATGGTGTCTTACGGACTTCACAGCCTAACGTGGGCCGGCGGAAAGGGGGGGGGGGAAGCAAGGGGGGACGGAGAAGGACACGGGGAGATTTAGGTTACAGGAGAGAGGGCGTGTTTGGGTGGCCTTCCTGCACCGGCGCATCCTGGGGAAAGACAATCCAGACTGCGGTGAGAGCCCGCAGGACAAGGCAGCCTACGACTCCCTCTGTGAGCCCGATGTCTGCCCCCTCTGTGCGCCCAATGCCCGCTCCCTCCGTGCAACCGATGTCCGGTCCCTCTGTGCGCCCGATGCCCGCTCCCTCCGTGCGTCCGATGTCTGCCCCCTCCGTGCGCCCAATGTCTGCTCCCTCCGTGCGCCCAATGCCCGCTCCCTCCGTGCAACCGATGTCCGGTCCCTCTGTGCGCCCAATGCCCGCTCCCTCCGTGCGCCCAATGCCCGCTCCCTCCGTGTGTCCAATGCCCGCCCCCTCAGTGCGCCCGATGCCCGCTCCCTCCGTGCAACCGATGTCCGGTCCCTCTGTGCGCCCGATGCCCGCTCCCTCTGTGCGTCCAATGTCTGCCCCCTCTGTGCGCCCGG
>PVJN01008585.1:0-48654 GCA_004026805.1 Lasiurus borealis | reverse complement strand
CTGGGGACCCAATGCCCGCTCGATGGGAAGAAGGTGGAGGGAGAAAATGAAAGCCTCCACTTGGTCAATAGAAATGGATGCTGTGCCGAAACCGGTGTGGTTCAGTGGATAGAGCGTCGGTCTGCGGACTGAAGGGTCCCAGGTTCAATTCCGGTCAAGGGCATGGATCTTGGTTGCGGGCACATCCCCAGTGGGGGGCATGCAGGAGGCGGCTGATGTTTCTCTCTCATCAATGTTTCTAACTCTCTATCCCTTTCCCTTCCTCTTGTAAAAAATCAATAAATACATTTAAAAAAAAAAAGAAAGAAATGGATGCCAGACTCATTAACTGGCCCTCTCCCGACCGGTGTGGCTCTGTGGTCCAAGAAGTCATGGTTCAATTCCCGGTCAGGGCACATGCCCTGATCAGGTATGTGCAGGAGGCAACCAGTCAAAGTGTCTCTCTCACATCAATGTTTCTCTTTGTCTCTCCCTCTCCCACTCTCTCTAAAATAAATAAATAAACGAATGGGAAGATATCTTCTGGTGAGGATTAACGACATTAACAACAAAACAAAACAAAACAAAAGAAAAAAGGGAAAAGAAAAAAACTCTAAAAAGCTGGAGACTGGAAATTTTTCTAGAATTTTCTTTTTATTCGCCACGCCGCACAAGGCCATGCCCCAGCAGAGCAGCCCCGTCACGCCTGGCCCTCCCGGCTCCGCCGTGTCCTGGCGCTGAACGGCCGGGGTGGGAGCGCATTAAGTGCTTTAACAGGTCACCAAGTAGCGGGGCGCTCCGCGTTGCAGCGTATTTACAAGGAAGGATTATATGAAGATATTTTTATTGACGCCGTAAAAGCCGTCATTAAAAATGAGTGCGTGGCGGAGCTGGACGCGGATGGAACGAACGGGCGGCTCTTAAAACACTACCTGGTTCCAGACAGCCCGCAGCCCGCGTCTCGAGAGCACGCGAGGCGAAGGGCTTTGTCGGCAATGATGCTTCATAAACCCTGTTCACAGGCGGCGGGGGAGGCAAGGCTCCCCAAACAGGAGAACCATTTCTGAGTTCAATCCCCCGGGTACACACACATGGGGGGGACCCCGGTCATGCTGTGTTCATGCTGTTTTCAGACGAAGCTACGGATCATCCGCTCAGATACACTGTGTACTTTCCAAATAACCTGTCCGCTCTTCTTTGTTTAAATCAGTGGTTCTCAACCTTCCTAAGGCCGCGACCCTTGCATACAGTTCCTCATGGGGTGGTGACCCCCAACCATGAAATGTTGATACTGTTATGCATCCTGATGTAAATATCTGCATTTTCCGATAGTCTTAGGCGACCCCTGTGAAAGGGTTGTTCGACTGCCAAAGGGGTCGCGACCCAAAGGTTGAGAACCGCTGGTTTAAATGCTGCTGTATAATTATTTTGTTTATTAAAAAATTACTAGATGCCAAAACCGGTTTGGCTCAATGGATAGACCATCAGCCTGCAGACTAAAAGGTTCCGGGTTCGGTTCTGGTCAAGGGCATCTACCTTGGTTGTGGGCACATCCCTAGGAAGGGCGTGCAGGAGGCGGCTGATTGATGTCTCTCTCTCTCATTGATGTTTCTAACTCCTCTATCCCTCTCCCTTCCTCTCTGTAAAAAAATCAATAAAATAGATTTTTTTAAAATTACTAGAGGGCATTATTTCTCATCATGTTCAATGAAAAATTGGTTGTCTCACCCACAAATGGTCAAGTCATCTCACACTCCACACCCCAGAATTTTATTTTACTTACATATTTGTTTTGTGTGTTTTGTTGTTGTTGTTTAATATATTTTATTGATTTTTTACTGAGAGGAAGGGAGAGAGATAGTTATTAGAAACATCCATCAGCTGCCTCTTGCACGCCCCCTACTGGGGATATGCCCTCAACCAAGTTACATGCCCTTGATTGGAATCGAACCTGAAACCTCTCAGTCTGCAGGCCAACACTCTATCCACTGAGCCAAACCTATTTTGGCTTCTTGTTGTTGTTAATCCTCTCCTGCAGATATATTTTCCATTGATTTTTAGAGAGAGAGGAAGGGAGAAGGACAGAGAGAGAGACATGGATATGAGAGAGACACATCAAATGGTTGCTCCCCGCGCACACCCCGGCCAGGGGAAAGGAAGGCCTGTCACAGAAGTATGTGCCCTTGACTGGAATCAAACCCGGGGCCCTTCCGTCCTTGAGCAGAGGCTGCATTGACGTTCTATAAACCGGTTAGGGCTTATTTATTTATTTTGAAAGTCTTTTTTATTTTATTTTACTTTATTCTTCCCATCACCCACCTGTGGACTCTTCATCTCATGTGACCCTCACTAACAAACCCATGGGGCGGGTGGGGTGAATGTTGTTACTCTCTCTCTTTTTTTTTTAAATATATATTTCATTGATCCTTTACAGAGAGGGAGGGAGAAGGATAGAGAGTCAGAAACATCAATGAGAGAGAGACATTGATCAGCTGCCTCCTGCACACCTCCCACTGGGGATGTGCCCGCAACCAAGGTACGTGCCCTTGACCGGAATCGAACCTGGGACCTTTCAGTCCGCAGGCCGATGCTCCATCCACTGGGCCAAACCAGTTTCGGCGAACGTTGTTACTCTCGGGGGACTTCCCAGAAGTCCCTTTAAAGCGGTGCGATGTTACGCCGGTGGAGGCACAGTGTGGGGTGGTGGGCGGGGGTGCTGACCGTGGCTGTCACGCAGAGAGGGGTGCATCCCCCGGCCGTACAAACCCCCAGAGTGAGGGAGACCGTGTATCGTCCTCACTCCCTCCGCCTGCAGATCCACCGACAGGCACTTGCCTGTTCTGACTTTGCCACAAAACAGAAGCGAGGTCCCCTCTCCACCGCCCCAACGCCGCCTCCCGCTTTGTATCCACTCTTTCTTTCTTTCCTTGTCGTTTTGTGTTTTTTTTTTTTTAAAGAGTAAGACGTCCTCCAGCGATCGGTGCAATTGTGTTTTGCCTTTTCTTGCCAGAGAGAAAATATGGCTTTAATCGACGTTTACATCTGCGTGGTATTACATGCATGTAAAACAGATGTAACCTAATTACGTTTTCATTTAAATTGCTAAATAGCTACTTAAGTAAGAAAGCTAAAATAACATACAAACAACAGTTCCTATCATAACAAGTGTACTTAGCATTAAATGGAAAGGATCAAAGCCAAAGCGCCCGGAATCCGAGAACTGCCTGGTGACAGGGCCATGCAGCCGGCGCTGCCTCGGTGACTTGGGGGTTGGGGGGAGGGGGGGATCCCCCCCCCGGCCTGCAGACGCGGCTCAGCTCCGCCGGGACGCCTGGGAGGGAACCCGGAGAGTTTATATAACGGCGCTGGGTTTCATGAAGATTAGACACACTCTACTAGAGATTATATACAAAAGCCTAACTGGGAAATTAGCATTCCCGGGCAGGACAATCAGCGTGATTATAGTTCCGAGCAGACCTGTCTGGGCTGAAATCAGAAATGGGCTCCTCAGCTCCGGCATCAGAGCACCCCCTTTTTCTTTTGGTATTTTTAGCAGAGGACGGGCCCGGGCGGTCATTGCATATTCATGACCCGGCCCTTCCTGTCTGCCACACAAAGGCCCTCAGAAGGATCCTAGGCCCTGGGGACACGATTTGGGGAAGGGAAGGCGTGGACACAGTGTTTGTGGAGGAGGAGGGAGAACCATGGCCTGGAAAAACTCAGGCCGTCTCACCGACTCAGGCTGTGGACGATCACTCCTCACTTTTCCTTTCATATTTCCTTCCTTTCTCCCTTCCTTCCTTCCTTTTCTTCCTTTCTTTCTTTTTCTTTCCTTTTCCTTCCTTTTCTTCCTTCCTTTTCTTCCTCTTTCTTCCTCTCTTCCTCTCTCTCTCTCTCTCTCTCTCTCTCTCTCTTTCTTTCTTTCTTTCTTTCTTTCTCTCTCTTTTATTGATTGCAGAGAGAAAGGGATAAGGAGAGAGATGGAAACATCAGTGATGAGAGAGGATCATGGACCGGCTGCCTCCTGCGCGCCCCACACTGGGGACTAGGCCCACACCGGGGGCCTGAGCCCTGACCGGGAATCCAACCAGGATCTCCTCCTGGTTCTTTGGTCGTCGATGCTCACCCACTGAGCCACACCGGCCGGGCTCCTTTCCTGATTTCAATCACGTTTCTGACCCAAGTTCGTTGTGGGGTTTGGTGAGAGCGGTGGTTGTAAACAATGTGGGAAGAAAACGGATGGTTTGGAGTGGGAGCGCAGCCTGAAATGGCTTCAGGGTTAGAAGAGCGTCCCTGCCAGCCAAGCCTCTCACCTCACCCCGCTGCTCCGAACCGGACGGGCGGGTTTGCTGAATGGGCTGCTCCGAACCGGACGGGCGGGTTTGCTGAATGGCGCTCGCTCGGGAGCGCAGCGGATAAAAGACTCCCAGCCAGCGGCCCTTTCTGGTCTTGGCTCTGAAGTGTTCGAGAAGAATCTTTTTTTAAACGGAATGCACCCTCTCCACTGAAACTGGGGGTTACACGCCTCTTCAGGCTGAGAACTTCCTTACGAACACAGGGAGGGACAAGGCTTTTTACCGATGAGCTCCAAGGGACACCCCGACATTCCCGACTTGACCCACAGCGTTGGCTTCGCATCCCCTCTTCGTTGTCCTCTCTCTTGAGAATAAAAAGAGGAAGGGTTGGAGGCTACCAATTTGGTGTCAACGATGGCATTTATCGCCTTGATGCCGCATCCCATCCCGATTCTTCTAGAGCAGCGGTTCTCAACCTTCCTAAGACCCAGACCCTTGCATGCAGTTCCTCATGGGGTGGTGAACCCCGACCATGAAATGTTGCTACTGTTATGCATCGTGATGTAAATATCTGCATTTTCCGATGGTCTTAGGCGACCCCTGTGAAAGGGTCGTTCGACCCCCAAAGGGGTCCCGACCCACAGGTTGAGAACCGCTGTTCTAGATCCTTCTACCACCGGCCCAGGACTTGAATCTTAGCGCGGACCACAGAGGGCTGCCATGCATTTAGTGTTTGGTGGGAAAGCCCAGCCGGTGTGGCTCAGTGGTTGAGCATCGACCTGTGAACCAGGGGGTCATGGTTTGCTTCCTGCTCAGGGCCCAGGCCCAGGCTGCAGGCTTGATGTAGGGGGGAGGCAGCTGATCAGTAATTCTCTCTCATCACTGATGTCTCTCTTTCTCCCTCTCCCTTCCTGTCTGAAATCAATAAAAAATTTTAATAAAATAAAATAAATAAAGTTTGGTAGGAAGGACTCCCCTTTTCCGGAGCGAGACACCCCGCACCGGAGCGCGAGGGCTCCCTGCCTGAGCCCCTCTCTGGCTCGGAAAGTGGGGTTTGTTCGGGAAGCCAGCAGGACGCGCACTCGGGGATCTGCTGGCCCCGGGCTGCTCCCCAGCCCCGGCTCTGGCTCCATCTCCCCACGGGGCTGCAGGTGGCTTCCTGCGAAGCCGGTCCAGCCAGTGTCACCGGATCCCTGTGCGAAGGACGGGTGCAGGCCTGTCGGGGTTCTGGCACCGATGATTTCATTTGTGTTTTATAAATCGCTCGTAAATGTCACTGACTAATTGCCGCCCTCCCCACCTCTCCCAGTGCCCCCCGTCCCCCCAGCTCCACCCTCAAACACACCCACTGGAACAAGCAGGCGGCCGGTACCACTCTTGCCACAGGCCAAGCGTTAATGGCGGGTTTCAAACGCAGCTTCGCCTCGTTACTGGGAGGGGCACCCGCGGCCGTGAGGAAAAACAAAAGCACCTTCCCACGGGCGCCCTCTGCCCGAGCAGCTCCGAGGCAGGAGGAAAGGGGGGCAGCAGCCAGACAGCAGGCCCCCCATCCCCCCAGAAAAATCAGGAAGGGCACGTGACACCCAGCACAGCGTCGCTGAGTCAGCGGGGCCGTGTCCCTTCTCTGGGATCCTTGCTGAGCCAGGCACACTGGGAGGCGCACACCCAGCCAGCCCGGGCCGGTCTGGTGGACTCCCCGGTCCTGGGAAAGCTCTGGAAAGGAACCCCACCTGGCAGGAACGACCACATCCCAAAGGCGGGGGGCCAGAGAGGGCCTGGGGGTCAGTTGGAGGGAACGGGATAATTCCTCTGCGGTGGGGGAAAGTCAGAACAGTAAGCGGCCCAGGCTGGTGTGGCTCAGTGCGTAGAGAGCCGGCCCAGGGAGTGAAGGGCGCCGGGGTCGATGCCGGTCAAGGGCATGTCCCTCGGTTGCAGGCTCGGTCCCTGGCCCTGGTCAGGGCGCACGACCCAGGAGGCAACCCATTGACGCAGCTCTCTCATAGGGATGTTTCTTTCTGGGTCTCTCTCCCTCCCTCCCATCCTCTCTAACGTTCAATGGGAAAGCATCCTCAGGTGAGGATTACCAACAACAAACATTCATTTAAAAAGAAAAAAGAAGCCAAAAGCGGTGTGGCTCAGTGGATGGAGCGTCGGCCTGCAGACTGAAAGGTCGCAAGTTCAATTCCGGTCAAGGGCATGTACCTTGGTTGCGGGCACACCTCCAGTAGGGGCTGTGCAAGAGGCAGCTGATGGATGTCTCTCTCTCATCGATGTTTCTAACTCTCTATCCCTCTCCCTTCCTCTCTGTAAAAAAATCAGTAAGATATATTTTTTAAAAAAAATAAATAAAGAGAAAATAAAAAGGGCTCCCCCGGCATCTCAGTCACAAAAATCTGGGCCAACCAAAGGAGGGGGGGTGCTCAGGGGTGGCCCTCCACCTTCATCAAAGCTGAGTCTGAGGCTGAGTGGCTCAGTGGGTTGAGCGTCACGGTCGGTTGCTGGTTCGATTCCCTATCAGGGCACTGGTGTGGGTTGTGGGTTATTATTTATATGGTTTTGGTTTTTTTTAAAAAAAAAATACATGTGAGATGCCCTTTGTTAAGGACCGCAGAGTGGGGAGGATGGGGGTGGGGGGAGACCAGCAGAGCACGGAGGAGCTGAAGGAGTCGCTATATACACAGCCATGTCCAATAATGTCAGTATCTCTGCCTAGAAAGATCGTATCTCCTTAGGGAAGAAAGCCAGTGTTTAGAATACTTCTTGCCAAGTAAAATCTGAGACAGGCTTTCCAAATCGACTTTGTGCATACTCCCATGTACGACCACTGGACCAAATCTTTATACAAACGACTCCATTCCAACAGTAATAATCTTACCGAACCCTGGAATGTCAAAGGAGTATTAAAAATGAAATAAGGCACAAATCAGCATAAAATAAGAAACAAAACTTCTTTTTGCCAAACTACTACCTACTACTTTATCCTAAATGAACAGCCTGCTTTAAGTTTGTTGCGTTTCTGACACCTGTGTGATGTTTAGGACACAGCCGTAACACTCACACTCACACACACACACAGCACACACACACACAACACAAGAATATCACAATATCGGAAACCACATCAAAGTGAACCGTTACAGTTAAAACAGGTGAGACGGGCCCAGTTTTCATTTTTTAATGCCAACATCGACTTTCAAAGGCGCTCTAACCTAAAAAACAGCGGAGCGCCATCCTCAGCAAAAGTTGGTAAACAGCCCTAGCTGGTGTGGCTCAGTGGATAGAGCGCTGGCCTGTGGACTGAGGGATTCTGGGTTCGATTCCCAGTCAGGGCACAGGCCCGGGTTCCAGGCTCCATCCGTAGGAGGGGGGTGTGCAGGAGGCAGCCAATCCATGATTCTCTCTCATCACTGACGTTTCTATCTCTCCCTCTCTCTCTTCCTCTCTGAAGTCAAATAAAAATACATGTTAAAAAAAGAAATAGGAAAAGACATGTATAACTATGGAAAGAAACCCCCCCGGTTCCTCCGCACAGACCACTCCGGGGGAGCGGGCCTCCCGGGACCCGCTTCTATAAATAGTTTGCCATTATTGCACAATCCCTGCGCGTCTCACAATAGCGCCAGGGCTCGCTTCCATCTAGGGTGATGGGAGAAATAAGCAACGCTGACATTTCTGGCTGTAACTCGAGGAGGCTCTGTCATCACCGAGGCTGGGACGGGATACACTAGCCAACCCCTCCATATCAAACCCTCCCCGCGACTCGAAAACAGCCCAGCGCGGCATTTCGGATAATCCACGGGTCACCACCCAGGACGGCCTGCTTGCTCACAAAATGTCAGTGGCGAGCGAGGCTGGTTCTGGGCCGGGGGTGCGTGTAGGATGAGGAGTCTTTATTTTTATTTATTTTATTATTTTATTTATTTATTATTATTTTTTATTTTATTGATTTTTCACAGAGAGGAAGGGAGAGGGAAAGAATCAGCCGCCTCCTGCACGCCCCACAGTGGAGATGTGCCCACAAGCAAGGCACATGCCCCTGATCGGAATGGAACCTGGGACCCCTCAGTCCGCAGGCCGACGCTCTATCCACTGAGCCAAACCGGTCTCGGCTTCTCACTCATTTTTGTGACCTGCTCTCCTGCATCTGAATCTGAAAATCCTGGCCTTGACCAAATCTCTTCTGAGTACGAATAGGGAGCCTGAACCCGGGAGAGGCGGAGCCGGAAGTGGGAGGGAGGTTTCCCAACATCCTCCACTCCACACCCTTGGACCTGCTGCCCTGGGGTGACCTGGGAGAAAAGGCCGAGGGAGCAAGGGAGCGTACCCACTGAAGGCGGGGATGCAGGAATGTGCCACCCCCCGAGGGGGTTGCATCCCTCCTGGTGACCCCGGGGTGGGAGCGGCAGCCGGAGCAGATGAGAGTGAGGCTGGACAGAGCCTGTCCAGGCAGTCACTGTGACCCAGATGGGAGCAGGCGGACTCCCCGTGGCAGAGATGGGGACTGCTCCGTCCCTAGGGAGAGGAGAGCGTCTGGGGTCAGCCTCCCGCAGCGCGGCCCGCCACCTCCCACTCGGAAACGGCAGGAGCCAGCGGCAAAGATAACCTCCGCTCCCTCCCGTGCCAGCACACCTGCGGCTCCTCTCTGACGGTCACTGTTCCGAGGCTCAGGGTTCTATGGGACCCCAGACCCCTATTTTAAAAAGAAAAACAAAACAAACCAACAGTGTATATGTCCCTGGCCGTGTGGCTCAGTGGGTTGGGCGCTGTCCCATGCTCCAGGAGGCTGCTGGTTCCATTCCCGGTCAGGGCACCTGCCCAGATTGTGGGCTCCATCCCCAGTGGGGGGCGGAGAGAGGCAGCCAGTTGATGTTTCATTCTCATCATTGATTTTTCTATTTCTCTCCCCTTTTCCTTTCCCCTATCTCTCTTTTTTTTTTTAATATATTTTATTGATTTTTCACAGAGAGGAAGGGAGAGAGAGAGAGAGAGAGCCAGAAACATCGATGAGAGACATCGATCAGCCGCCTCCTGCATGCCCGCTCCTGGGGATGTGCCCGCAACCAATGTACATGCCCTTGCCCAGAATCGAACCTGGGACTCCTCAGTCCGTAGGCCGACGCTCTATCCACTGAGCCAAACCGGTTTCGGCTCCCCTATCTGTTAATAAACAAACAAACCAAAACCCCCAAATGTATGAAATGGAGGCTGCAGGCATTTCTGGGTGGCCCTGACTCAGGGCCTTGCTCTCTGTTACCCAGCTTGGTCAATTACCACCCACCTGGGTTACCCATGTGTCCCACCCCCACCCACCCGAGGACGAGATCGGTGGAAGCACCGAGGAAAGGTACAATGCCACTTCTATAGTTAAGAAGTCACATACACGCAGGGCTGACAGGGCAGTGCCATGTGGCTTTAAGGCGACCAGTGGTTGGTGGCACCTTGACTACCCTCTGCCATGACTTCCCCGCACTCTCCGCCAGCACCATAGCTCCCGGCAGGTGTGTATTCCTTCCCCAGAAACACACCTGGAGGCAGAGCGGGCGCTGCACGGGGGCCACGCAGGCTGCTGGAACCGCCCACATTTGGTGACGGAGGAAGAGACGGAATGAGCTAACAGCGGCCATTTATTCCACGTCCTTTATCACACACTCAGGACGCCGGAGACCTCCCTGCGGGCCCCAACTTGGAGGTAAAGAGAGGCCACTCCCCCCCCTCCCTCCCCCCCCCCCCCCCCCTGCCTCTGCAGAAGAGGATGCTGAGCCCTGGAAGAACGAGAAACTCCTTTCGCCCAGAAAAACGAAGCTGAGGCCGGACAGACGCTTCCATCTTTCCGAGCCTTGTTACAGGGATGCTAATCATCCCGACCTGAGCAGACGGTGAGGAAGGTTCGGCACGTGAAGAATCGTATGGACGTCGCCCGGTGAGGCTGCTCTCAGACAAAGAGCCGGGCCCCTAGCAGAGTCCGTCTCCATCATCTTCCCGGCCCGGCGCCCTGTGCATCAGCCCCTCCGACAAGCACCGGACCATCTATCATCCGCCCGCGTGCGGTTAGGATGTGCACCGAGCGGAGCGGTGAGGGAGGGCGGGAGGGAGTGGGGGAGGGGGGCTATGGACAAAAACCACCTACGACAGGAAGATGAGCTGTAACCCGAACACAGGCATCGGGCACTTATCGTCCACGCTGGCGAGCGCATTTCGTAGACGGCGCGGATGGGGATTTATTAGACGGCGCTGCCAAGAACATATTGGCAGATACGGCCCCGGGCCTGCGGCTTCCCAGACGCCCGGAGCCCGGCTTCAGGAGGGGGGATCCCCGCCGCCCGGGCCCTGGCCCGAGGCCCAGGCGAGGCACGGAGAAAAGCAGCAGCTGCGGCCGCGCCGGGCTGGGGGTCCCCGGGAGGAGGCCCGGCCAGGCAGGCTCCCCTCCAATTACTTATCGGCGGTTCGCAGGGAGGACTTGCGAGAAACACAAAGGCAAACGGAAGCCTCACCCCGATTGAGCCTCCAGAGAGGCAGGCGTCATAGGGACCCCTAGTCTCAGTTAACACATGTAGGGGAAAATCTAAAAAAATAAAAAATAAAAATAATAATAATGCAGGCGTGAAGGCGGCCCGATGCTCACCCACCAACCGGAGAGGGGACTCGCCACCATCACGGCGCTGGTCGTCAGTGGTGCTGACTGGGTGGAAACTGGGGCAACGCTTCTGGAAAACAAGCTGGCAGGACGGACCGAAAGCCACAAAAACATCCCTCCCTTTCGATTAGGCAAACCGCCTTTCGGATTCTAAAGGAATCATCTGAAACCAGGAAAAAGGCGGGTGAGGAAACACGTAACTGCCGTGTTAAGTCAGAACGATGTCAGGTCAGACGTAACGTGTCCAGCCGCAGCGGAATGAGTCTGCACTTTGTGGCGTGTTCTCTGGATGCGAAATATCCGGGGGCTGTTTAGAATCATCTGCCTGTAACGGTGAAGCCCGGCCCGTGTGGCTCCGTGGTTGAGCGTCGACCCATGAAACGGGAGGTCAGGGTTCGATTCCAGAACAGGGCACATACATGACCGGGTTGCAGGCTCCATCCCCGAGTGTGAGGTGTGAAGGAGGCAGCTGATCCATGATTCTCTGTCGTCATTGCTGTTTCTAGATCTCTCTCCCTCTCCCTTCCTCTCTCTGAAATCAATAACACATACACACACACACACACACACACACACACACACACTAGTAACCCTGCGCATGAATCCATGTGAGAGTAGCAAGCTGCCACCTTCCAATAGCTCTCCAACCGCTGCCCTGCCTTCCTGTAGCTCCCTCTCTCCTCCCCCATCCCCCTATAGCTTGCTGCCCTGCCCCCTCCTGTTGCTCTCCGCCACCTGCTTGTAGCTTGCTGCCCCATCCTCCTTGCTGATTCACCATCCGTTCATTACTCGGTCGGTCATTATGCTTCACTGCATCATGACCACTTGCATATGCCATCTTCATTACATAGGATACATATATTTAGAGTCACAAATGGTCACTAACGCTGTATATTGGACTCATTTATACGAACCTTTGCAAAGGCTATAAATCTTGGACAATTCGTTAGATAACAAGACCCCCCAAAAAGTGCCTTACTATTCTACATGTGGGAGCAGATGAAAGCTGAGAGATGAATTCTGGATGGAGGACCTTTAGCAAAGACTCCGGGACTTTAGAACGTGCTTACCCGTTGCCTTAGCTCAGACACCTGTTTTTCAAGAGAGAGAGAGAGAGAGAGAGAGAGAGAGAGAGAGAGAGAGAGATTGGTTGATTTCAGATAAAGGCCCAGTGCTGGCCTTTAATTAGCAGCATCTATCTCGGGGACAAGCCCAGCAGGTACACAGTCCAGGAGATTCTCCAAGTAAAGGACAGATGGGAGCTCCCCCCGGGACTCTCAGGGCGCCCCAGAAAAACACTCGCCTTAAAAGGCTCTGTGAATCCCTATGGAGAGCCGGCCAGAAGACATAACACTCCATCGCCCGTTTCCGGAGTAAACCGCAGTGTCCCCGAACCCTCAGGCACAGCTGGAGAAGAGCCGGGGGCGCAGGGAGGAAGGCAGACCGTCCGCCCGGCGGTGGAGGGGGAGCCTCCGGGAAGACGCTTATCGTCTCACCAAGACCTGGGTCCCCGTGATGACAACATTAACAGGTCCAAAGCCAACTTCCCCCGGCCTCTGCCTGCTCCTGTGGACAAGGACCCAGCGAGCCGTGCCCACCCTGGGTGGCTCCCCTTATACGGCCCTGCCCTGTCTCCTCCGTGCTTCCCGTGCACCGGACTCCCCGCCCGCAGGAGCTGGTACCAGATTCCTCCGCGGGCGTTGTACCTGCCTAACTGGGTGCGAACACTGCAAACCACATGTCAACACCTCGCGCCGGGTGTGAATGTCTATTAATGTCCTGTCGGGGGAGCCAGGCCCCGTGCTGATGACGGAAGAGGGGGGTGAACGGAGGAGGGAGAGGGAGCGGGTGCACTGGGTTTTCCGTGGCCGGATGACCCGCCTGCGAGACGCTTAACAAGCCACACTCGTTGGAAGGCGTGCAGGGCTCGGGTGTCAGCAGGTGGGGTTCGGCTGCTGACACTTCAGAGAGCAAATCAGGCCGTCGCCGTCCTGTGCCTCTCGCCGAGGCGCTGTGATGTCCGTGACCCCGTGACCCGGGACGAGAAGGGGTTCCCGATGTCACGGGGAGGGCTCCCTGTCTGCGCGTTTTCTCAACAGCCTCTCCCGTGGAGCGCCCTGGCCTCGCGCTGTATTTCCCGAGCTCCCACGGGCAACGCCAACACTGGGGGTAAACAGTGTGTAGACCTGGGCATGCTGGCAGGGTGGGATGGATGGAGCGCAGACGGCAGACAGCTTTTTAAAAAAAACATGTTGGTTTTTTTTATTATTGATTTCAGAGAGGAAGGGAGAGGGAGAGAGATGAAACATCAATGATGAGAGAGAACCATGGATCGGCTGCCTCCTGCACGCCCCACCCTGGGGATCGAGCCCAAAACCTGGGCCTGTGCCCTGACCGGGAATCGAACCTCGACCTCCTGGTTCCTAGGTCAACGCTCAACCACTGAGCCACACCGGCCGGGCCGGACTGCTTTTATACAACTTACGCAGCACACGTGACCCCACGGGAACACACATGCTAGTCCATGTTAACCAGGCTAATTAAAGGACAGGTTCATAAATCACAGTGTGGAGTTCCTGCAAGCGCTTCTTGGCATCCCCTACAGTGCGTATCTGAGCCACACAATCCTGTGCCCGGAAAACAAAAATTTAAAAAAAAGCGACGCACCACACAAACACCACCGTCAAAACTGGGGTTGCCCTCCTCCAAATTAACCCGATTACCCAAATGTCAGTCACAGCTGTCCCAGCCCCGTGCCCTGGGCCCAGCCAAACTGCTAAAAGTTAAAAGTGCTTTCGTTCGTTTAGCCCGGCTGCCTTTCCGGTGGAAAACCCACAGACTCGACACCACGTTGTGGGATTTGACACGCAGCGTGACACAACCCTGTCGCTGTCATCCATGCATATAACATGCCCCTTCGGAAAGGGCAGCCTGGGTCGCTGAAATAGACGTGGAACATATGCCGGTTCTGTGCAACCTCTGCCAAGTGCACCCCCAGGGCATAACGGGATGGGAAAGGGAAGGAAAGGTCTCTCTGTCCCTGGCTCTCTGTCTCCAGCCCTGGCCGAACGGACAGCCCAAACCCCGGCACATTCTCTTCCCGAGGAGGAGACAGGCTGCTTGCAGACGCTTAATGATACCCCAGCTGACCGCCCGGCAGTGCCAAGGCCAGGCAGCCAGCGCCAGCCCTTCCCTGGCAGTACGGCCTGCGAGGCAGCCTTCTGGTCACCCGGAGAGAAGCTCCCCCGATGCAGGGAGGCAGAGGGACCCTCAGGAAATCGAGGGAGAGCAGAAAGAGGAGCAATCTCTGGGGCGGAAGAGGCAGAAAGGATTCCTCCCCACCATGCAAAACGGAAAAGGGGAGAAAAAAAAGAGGGAAAAGCAAACCCACCACTTCCCAGAATTCCCTGGGCGCAGCAGGGCGGTAACAAAGCGGCCCTTGTTACACTGAAACAAAGCCCTCCTCGCCCAGCCACCGCCTGCCGCTCGGCAAGACGGGCCGCTGATACGAAGACTCAGTGGCTGAACGATGGTCAGGCAAGACGCAGTGGCCGGATTACCGGGGAACGGCATGCAGCAGTAGACCGTGGCAAAATGGCATCCTGTGTTTGCCTGGCTGGCCTTTCTGGGAGGGTTTAGACCTTGGACACGGCCAGAAGGTACCAGAGAGCCTTCCATTCGGATCCACTAGCCCCTCAAAAAATTAAGTTTCTTTCTGTCTGCGCTGAGGTCGCATGTGAATGACAGCCACGATGGTCACCAGCCTCGGGGGCTATTCTTGGGTTGGTCCAACCTCCACCCTGGGGCGCAGGCACCTAAGAAATTCGTTCCTGGGGGCTCTGGGAGGCGGCTGCTGGCCAGAGCCACAGGAATCAAGGTCCCGGCGAGATCCTGAAAGAGTGGGGACGGAGAAAGACCTGCCCCTGGCGGGAAGATGAGGTCTACCGAGCGAAGGAACAGTCGTTTCGAAGGGGAGTCCTGAGTCAGAAGTTACAAAGAAACGCGCTGATTTTAGGTGTGAAACCTTGGACCTGGCTTGATGGGCAGTGAAGCCAGCCACTCCTCGCCCCGGGAACTCCATGTAGTAGGCCCCGGTTTGAAGGGGGCCATGGGTTCAGTGACTGTAATGAGGGTGGGGGAGCCAGGCAGGGCCGGGAAGCTAGTTCAATGGTAAGCGTCAGTCATAACGTGCTCAAAGGGCGAGTCACAGAGTACGTACAGCGACATGCTCCCTAGAATTAAAATTCAGTCTAAAACAGAAGGTAAGCTCAGTCGGTTCCTCCTGATTTCACACAAGAGGAAGCTGAAGGTCGGAGAAGTTTGACGGCTCAGCCAAGATACGTGGAGTTTGGACCGAGGGCCTCGGACATGGCTACTTACAGGTGGTTGCCCTAGAAACCACAGGGGAGAGGGAGAGGGAGAGGGAGAGGGAGAGGGAGGATCACAGGACTCCGCACGCACCGTGTTGGAAACATCGAGAACACCCTACTTCACAGTCAGACGAGGCGGGTAGGGAGGGAGCGGAGGTGTTCAGAACCTTGACCTCCAGGTCAAGCAACCGAGGGCGCGACTGTCACTCCAAATCTGCAGAGAGGCTGGTCCAGGTAAGATCCGGAAGGAAGAGCTAGGGCTCATGCCAGAGGGATACAGAGACGGGAACACGAGGAATCCGTCCTGGGTCTGAACGCACACGGGGAGGTCTCATAAAACAGCCTTCACGTGTGTGGTTACGGCGCCATTAGGATCCTCAAATACCAATGACGAGAATGAATGTGCTTTCGAGGGACCTCTGGGAACGAGTCAGCGCTTGCTGGAGGATATATATCGCTTAAAGAGACCTAAAACTGTTGTACATGCGGCCATTTAAAAGAAATAAAACGGCGATTACTCCTCGTTTGGTTTGGATGGAAACGCCAGTTTCTCCTCCCGGATTTGAGGGTGAGACCATCAATCTCCCCGGGTTTGTAAAACTCACTCTACACCGGACACTCGCTACGTGTTCTACGCGTTTCCTATGGAAAGCCTCATCCATCTGTCTTTCGTTTTCCTCGGTGGGGAAAGAAAATAGCCATTTCTCACCCCGAACTTGACTGTAACTGACAGCAATTCCGTTTCAGCAGATGTGAGTTCGCCAAGCAGCTTCTTTACACAAAGCCGGCGAGGCTGTGAAGAGAGGAGAGTGAGCGTCCCACGTTCGGGATGTCTGAGATCCACGGGCTCCCGGGACTGCCTGAGCGAGACCCGCCCCTGGACCGTCTCTGGTCACCGCGCAACACGAGCCGGGGCGTCCGGCCGGCGCCATCCGTCCTCCCGGCCTTGAGGGGAGGCTGGCCTCACCCTTGGGAGGAGGCACCGTGGAGCGCCCTCGGATGGGCTAGAGAAGGGGAGGCCTGCTGCAACTTCTGGCAACAGAACCCAGGAATCCTGACCCGGGCCGCCACGACCACGCATGCCACTTCCGGTGCGAAGGCATCCGTTCAGCAGCTGGGCTCGCGTGTCAGCCCGGGACAGCACGTGTCATTCACTTTTACCTCCAGCTCCGGGACGAGCTGCCACTCGCTGGGACAGTCAGGAATGTCTGCCACCGAAAGGGCTCTAAGAGCGAGGCGGGGAGGCGGGGGAGGCGGGGGACCTGGGACAGTTGCATCGGCCGTCCTGGGTGCAGGGCAGGGCAAGGCAGGGGGAGGGGGAGGAGAGGGGTGCTCGCTGCTGACAGCCGGATCTCCCGCTCACACCGGCGTCGGGCTGGCTCCAGGTGGACCCAGGGCCACAGCGGAGAAAGGTGAGGTGGAGACAGCGATCAGCGATCGTGTCTGGCTTTCTGGACACCGTGTCCCAGATCCACCCCGAGATAGGGTGGCCGTGTTCCGTCCTGCGCCCGCGAGAGACAAAAAGGACTCGCGGCGCCGGCACTCCCTCTTCTGACCGCGTTTCCTTTACAAACACGCCACCCCCCTCCCCCCGAGTTGTTGTGCTTCTCTTTCCAGAGGGGGAACCCGAACACGTGTATCGCCGGAGGAGAGGGGGGGTGGGGGCTGGGGACTCAGCCATCTGTCGCCCCTGCCCTGGATCCGGGAGGCAAGGAGTCACAACCAAGAACAACTGGGCCCTTTGGCTTTATCTCAGGTAACCCCTCCCCCCCCTACCCCCCCCCCGCCGGCTCTGGTAACTGAACCCCCTCCTGCAGTCAGAGCTCCTGTCACTCAGAGTCCGTGCCTGTCACTGCTTCGTGTCACGGCACAGGGACAGACCACACGGAGGGGCCAGCCGGTTCCCGCAGCACCGGAGGGGGACGGGGGAAGCCGCCTTCAGACCCGTCGTGACGTGGAGCATCGCACACGCTGACACTGTGTCCGTGAGCTCAACGTCACGAAGGCTGGTAAACGGGAGATGGAAGTCCACACTCGCCCTCCTGCCGGGGCCGCTCGGCCGCGTCGGAAAGAAAGCGGGGCGGCAGCTGCCCCGAGACCACAGCGCCCGAGGCAGGGGGACTGGCTCCCTCCTCCGGCCCCCAGCTCCTCTGCCTCCCAGCTCCAAGTCCCTGGGAAAGTGACTGAACTGCTTTGTGCCTCGGTTTCCCCCTGTTAAACCTAGGAATTAAACACACACACACACACACACACACACACCACTTCCTGTGGTCACAGTTGAGCTAATTCACAGACATCGCTTAAACGGGGCCTGGCATGGAGGGGCGCTCGGTGAGGACTAGCAAGCACTGTTATGACTGAGGACCAAACCAGTTAGTAATACACGCAAAGCACTCGCTGTGTGAGCAGGAGTTCAACAGGAGTTATCATTAGCAGCAGCTCGAATCTGACTTTATTATATAAATAATCATGTTATGTATCATTATATATTATACATATATTTTTTTATTGATTTCAGAGAGGAAGGGAGGAGAGAGAGAAACATCCATGATGAGAGGGAATCATGGATCGGCTGCCTCCTGCACCCTCTCTACCTGGGGATGGAGCCTGCCACCTGAGCATGTGCCCAAGCAGGAATCAAACTCTGACCTCCTGGTTCCTAGGTCCACACTCAGCTACTGAGCCACACTGGCCCGGCTCTCACCTAATATTAAGCCTCTAAAGGGCAGAGCCCCTGCCGTATTCCCCTCCGGGACCCCGTAGAGCTCGCCAGGCTCTGCGTCAGTGCGTGAAGCAGGCTTTCTGAGAAAGGGTTGGCGCTCGCACAGATCTCCCGTGTGGAGGCGGCCTTCGCTCAAGGTCACCCTCCCCTCAACCTTGGGTCTGAAAATCATTTTGACTTGCTATTTCACCGGGCATATGACAGGCTGAGCGAGTTTAATCTCTCTCTGTCTTCTAATACCCCGGGGGTGGCACACCTTTTAACCTACCTGCCGGCGCGTTACCCAGCCTCTGCTCAGAAACTGACTTGGCCTGGAGCGGAAAAGAAAACCCTTCCGAAAGGTTGAGCACTGCAGCCCTTTCTGGATTCTGTGGCCAAACCGTGGTGCTTGCTGAATGCCTGCTTCCGGCTTCTGCACTTAATTTTTAAGGCAGCCTACCTCCCACAGATCTTTTATTTGTGTGTTGTTTTTTTTTAATCCTAACCCAAGGATATTTTTTTTCCATTGATTTTCTTCTTTTCTTTCTTTCTTTTTTTCTTTCTTTCTTTCTTTTTGAGAGAGAGTGAAGGGGAGTGAGGAAGGGGGCAGAGAGAGAAAAACATCAATGTGAGAGAGACACATCGATTGCTTACCTCCCACACCCAACACAATTGGGTGCGGGAATCAAACCCTTGACCCTTCGGTCCTCGGGTTGACGCTCTGTCCACTGTGCCACCTGCCAGGCTCACCGTTTTACTGCTGCGCTTAAGCCTTCATCCGTCAGGACGTTCCATGACAGGCAGTAACTCAGGTGTCAAGGTGCATCAGCTTATCCTAAGTGACAAGGCGGTGTTTTGTTCCGGGAAACTATCCCAAACTCTCACCAGGCTCGGAGCTAGGTTTGGGGAGAAAAGCCATCCATCTCTGCAAATGAAGGGCCCGTCCACAGGTTGTCGGGTTTCCGATACACCCCTTCAAGGATCCTCTCTGTGCCCCACAGAGAAATCAGAGAACGCCAAATGCCCTTCAGGGCTGATGGGAAGAACTCAAGCTGCTAACTCCTCTTTGTTACAGATGGCCAAGTAGATCCATTTCTTCTCCTCTCCCTTTCCCCTCCCTCCCCCACCCCCCATCTCTTTTATGTTTAAAAATGGGGAGGAGAGTCCAGACAGCATGGCTCAGTGGTTGAGTGTCGACCTATGAACCAGGAGGTCACGGTTCGATTCCCAGTCAGGGCACATGTCCAGGTTGCGTGTGGGCTCCATCCCCAGTGTGGGGCGTGCAGGAGGCAGCCAATTCATGATTCTCTCATCACTGATGTTCCTCTCTCTCTCTTCCTCCTCCTTTCTCTCTGAAATCAATACAAGTATTTTTAAAGGCAATAATTTTACAGGGGCAGGCCGCTACTAAGGGGTCCTTCGCTAGCTAGTTCAGGATGGTGAAAGAAACCAGCCATAGCTGGTACCACCACCCGCCGCTCCGAAAAAATGTGCGCGGTGGAGAATGGACGCTGTAGCTGTAATTTGTAAAGATTTGCTCATTTCGATGAACCGGCAGCACGTTCATAATGGAGAAATTCACCCAGGATACTGGACCCTCCCCCCCCCCGCCCCCTTAGCTTCTGTGGTTGTATTTTTTTTTTCTTTCTAATATTTGGTAAATGAATCGTTTACCGTTCCAAGACTCCTTCGTGTTTATATTATTGCTCTCCTCACATAAAAGTTTGCAGTTGTTATGGAAACATATGGTAACATTTGCCGCTCGACGGTAAACGCATTTTCTACCCCCGTTACACACCTGACACGAAGCCAAAAGCGCTCTTTGCTTTACATTAGGGTGAAATTCAAACTGGCCCGGGCGGCCGTGAGCGCGGACTGTTGCTCTTGGCTCCTACCTGTATCAGATTTAGACGCAGGAATCTCGGGGAAGAAATTACACGGGATAAAGTGGATATTGCTAAATTACAAGGCCTGCAATTCCAGTGGCTCCGAATCTCAGCTTTCTGCTTCATCTCGACCCGCCAGAAAGAAAGCGGGGGGCTGGGGAGGGGAGGGGGGGCGGGCTGGACAACAAGAGATCCCCATGTTCTCCCCGAGGAAGGGGGAGAGAACAGCTCCTTGTTCCGATGATGGCAGAGGAAGAGTTGAGGACCCGATCATAGTAAGTCCGGCTCCCCCGTTCAGTGGCTGCAGACGCCACAGTGTGGGACCAGCTCGAAATGACAGAAGCACAAATTCTTGCCGCCCGTTTTGGTCTCCAGCTTTCCTCTGTGCACGCCTTCCCAAGCTCAAGTCATCGCTCGCGATGACGCGTGGCCCGCGCGGGGGCTGGCCGGGACCCATCCGCTGGACGGGTTTTCCGAGGGGCCCCTTGACCCATCTCTCCGTCCCCAGCACCTCGCCTGCGTGACGGTCCCCGTGCGATGGAACCGCTCAGAGACGCCAGGGCAGAGAACGAGGCGCTCCGGCTGTGGGAAACGTCACATGGGAACTCTTGCCTGTTGGAGCATTTTATCTGTTTGGGTGTTGTTGTTTTTTTGGTTTTGTTTTTGTTTTTAATCAAGATAAACCCAGAGTCGCAGGAGAGCGGCCACTGTGTGCATGTGGTCTTGGTCTGGGACCCCGAGGGACGGAACTCCCCCATGTCCGGTCCCGGGCGCTGTGTCGTTCTATGCGTTTTGGCACACGGAGGTTCGCATGAGCATCCTTGGTTAAGAGTCGACATGAAGCCAAAACCGGTGTGGTTCAGTGGATAGAGCGTCGGCCTGTGGACTGAAAGGTCCCAGGTTCCATTCCGGTCAAGGTCATGTACCTTTATTGTGGGCACTTCCCCAGTAAGGGATGTGCAGGAGGCGGCTGATCGATGTCTCTCTCATCGATGTTTCTAGCTCTCTGACCCTCTCCCTTCCTCTCTGAAAAAAATCTATAAATATATTTTAAAAAAGAGCATAAGGCTGACTGCGGGGCAGCTTCCTAAACATGGACCCGCCTTTGTGCTTCTTCCTGATGAACCAGCTTCCTGGTTATACTTCCAGCACTGTTTTTTCTTTCAATCGACTTAAAGATATTTTTTTCAATAATAACTTCAAGATTGACTTGAGCCTCTGGTGCTCAGAAACGTGGGAGACCCATGGCTCCAAATGCTAACTGTGCTTTTCGAACCTGAAGCCGAATGGGTGCCTTCTCAAAGGAAAGGGATTTGTGTGATGAAGGCCTGTGGGTGTGGGGGTGGGGTAGGGGGGTAGAAGGGGGGCAAAAGGGAAGGCAGAGGGGGTCGATGGGGAAATAAAAGGGGACATCGGTCATACTTACAACAACAAAGACACATTTTTTAAAAAAAAGAAAAGAAAAAATTCAAGACGCAGGCTCCTGTGCGCTCCTGGAATGCACTGTGTGTGGCGCCAGTTACAGGTGGAGGGAGGAAACGAAGGAAAGGCGCTGAGGTGCAGGAAAGAACCACCCCTGGCGCCAGCAGCGGGCCTGTGAGACGAGACAGGGCCTCAGCTCCGCCTTGACACATGACAGAAGGACCTGCCTCCTCCGCGGGGACAGGAAGCCACCTCCGATCCGACACAAACCCCCACCAACTGCCCGCGTGGACGGGCCCGGCCTTGCCGAGCCACGGAGGGCGGGGACCCCCGCAGAGCCGGCTTCCCACAGCACATCGTCAGGTCGGAAGCCTCGCTCGGGGCTGAAGACCCGGAAATGCTCCCCTTTCGCTCCCCGGAGCTCCCCGGAATGTGAGCACGGCATTTTCTGGGTCAATGAGGGCAGAGAGGAAGGAGGAACCCACGGCCAGGCCTCAGCCGATCGCCGCCAATGGGACCCGGGGTGCTGACCTCCGGGCTCACCCGTTTCCCGGGGATACATTGGGGGGAGGAGAGATTAATCACGCAGGAGAAACCAGCTCACATCCCGACAGCGGATGCCCGATCGCCGGGTGGCACGGGCCAGCGGGGCGCGTGCTCGGCACCGTCAGGCCGGCGGTAATAAATGAGGGCCCGCCGTGATGTATAGAAGGCGGCGGAAAGCACAGCTGTCCGCTTCTGGCGGGCAGCATGCGGGGCCGCACCTGAGTCCGCGGGCACGCCGTCAGCCCCCCAACAAAGCCGCCCCGCCCGCCCGCCCGCCCGCCCGCGGCCGCCGGCCCAGAGCCATTATCCACGGGCAATTAACTGTGTCAAGACACTGAGGTCCTAACACGAGGCCCGCCTCATTCCCCGCTCCGGGAGAGACAGGGGAACATCATTATAATCTATGGCTGATATCTAACGAAAAGGCCGCTCGGTGGGGGCGTTATGGATGCCAGCTGTAGGGGGCGGCGGCCGGTGAGTTACCGGCACCTCCTCCCAGCAGCCTCTGCGGTGAAGGGCGAAGCAGCCCTCGTAGCCACAGGCCCGGAAGGAAGGCCTTCCATTTGGGATTCAAATTTTAAAAATGAATCCGCGGTTTGTTCTGTGTATTTCCCTCTGATCCCACCACGAGAGTCCTCCTCCGTGCCGGGGTGTTCATCCCCGGGAAAGCCGTCGCGAACATGGCTGCTGTGAAGGAAGCTCAAAACGGCACACGCGGCCCCAGCCGGTGCGGCCCAGTGGGCCGAGCATCATCTCGCGCACCAGAAGGTCGCAGGTTCCATTCCTGGTTCAGACAGAGCGCATGTCCGGGCTCCGTCCCCAGTAGGGGGCGTGCATGAGGCGGCTGATCAACGTTTCTCTCTCCCTCAACATGTCTCTCCCCCTCTCTCTCCAATCAGTAAGAACATGTTTTTAAAAACACGGCGACACATCGAATATTGAGGAGCCCTTCCTTCGTTTTCCTCTCGCCAGCCGGCCCTCTGGGTCACTGTGAGACTCTCCCTGTCACACAGAGCACCGCCGTCTCTCGGCAACAGGAAGACAAAAGCGCCTCTCCGTCTATTACCGCGGCTTCCCGCTGCGTGCGGCTGTCCGTGGCCTGTAATTAAAACCGCACCTGAACGGGGCCATCTGTGCGCGCGGAGTCAGTGTTTATAAAATGCGATGTCCTTTCCTTTCCTTTTTTTTCCCCTTTTCCTGCCTCCAAACCCCATATACATATCTGGTGTGACATGCCTTCCCCCAGATGCATGCTCTCCCTCCCCACCCCTCCCAAAACGAAAGGGGCGAGAATAAGCACGCTGCTCGGCCCTGCAACCTCTCATCCGTCCGTCCATACGTCCGTCAGTCCGTGGAGTCGACAGCAGTGCGATCGGCTCCGGCAGTGAATGAGCTGTCAGCCTCCCGCTCTCTGCGTCTGGGGTCCCGTCCGTTTACGGCGACCCAGAGACTCCGTCTGCCGCCTCGTCTTCCTCTTCCCTGCTCAGAGACACTCGTTTTTTTTTTTGGAAAAGACATTATTCATACAAAAGGCTGCCGGCCCACGGGGTGAGGATGCATCCGGCTCCGCGGACTATTTCACGAGCCGGTCTGATTGAAGCCGGATAAAGTCTCTTTGGGAGTCTTTTGCCACAAACGGCCGATCCATAAAAGCGGGGGATTAGACACAGCGATACAGACGTTCCTTGCAGAGAGGGTTTGCTGACCCGGGGCGAACGTGACGTTCGGAACTCGCTCTTCTCCGGAAACCGGGGCCGGCGGTGGCGAAACGGCCGCTCTGGTGCGGCTGGGGCCGGTGATGTCAGCGGCTCCGCTCTAATCGCGCTTATGAAATATTTACGAGGCCACGGAACCGCGCCGGCCCGGCCGCTGACGGCGGCGGCAGCCAAGGGTGAGGCCCCCCTCTTTCTTGTTATGAGAGGGGAGACGTCGTCTCTACACGGTCCTCTTCTTCCAAAGATCACCCCCCCCCCCGTGTGTGCAACAACTCGCCCGACCACACCTCCCCGTGGCCGTGGGGCTGGGGCGGCGAGCCAGAGAGATTCTCTGACCTCTGACATCTCTGCGCCCTGGAAGAGATGCTACTCCCCCTCCCCCCCATTTCCTGACCTCCCCCCCCGACCTCCTCCAGAGTCCTTCCCTCCCACCCCCACGGGCTGGGAACAAGGCCCAAGCTCGAGGGCGAAGAGGAGGAACGGTGATGGAGATCAAGGACATCCCGGACCTTTCCGCCTGAGCACGGAACCCTTCATCGGACCCCAAATGGCCCAGGTCTCTGCACCCCCTCTCCCTGGTGACGGGGAGACACCTGTGCACCTCATTCCCTCTGGAAAACGCTCCTGTGTGTGCGCTGGGAGCGGGAACACGAGAGGCTGGCCAGTGAAAGGCACACCGATATCTCCTCTATGCAAGAGCCTGCTTGGAGCCCGGCCAGTGTGGCTCAGTGGTGGAGTGTTGACCTATGAACCAGGAGGTCACGGTTCGATTTCCGGTCAGGACACCCAGTTGCAGGCTCCATCCCCAGTGTGCGGCGTGCAGGAGGCAGCCGATCCATGATTCTCTCTCATCACTGATGTTTCTCTCTCTCTTTCCCTCTCTCTTCCGCTCTGAAATCAATAAAAAAATATTTAAAAAATAAAGAAAGAAAGAACCTAAGTCAAGCAGAGCAGTTACAAGGTCACAAGGCGGTGACCAAACTGCGTTCTGGCCCTTTGCCCACAGTCAGTGCCTCTCTCCCGGACCAGCGTGGAAGGGAGAGGAGATTTTTCATTTTATTTGACTTACTTATTTTTCTAGATTTTTCATGTTAAATGGACAGGACTTCCATTCTATCTGAGACTCCCAGCCTTCCCAGCCGCTCCCCAGACCCGAGGTACTGAGCGGCCTGAATAGCAGGCGCCCACATTTGAATCTTGGCTGACGTTTAAATCGGTGACTCCATAAGCACATCTTACCCAGAACCGGAATGTCCCGTCATTCGAGAAGGGAGAGGCCCTGGTCACGGCGAGCAGCCTCCTTTGCTGCCCGCCTGGGGCAGGCCTGAGCCTCCCGCTCACCTGGGCCCCCCTCTCTGTCTGCATCTGTCTAGCTTACCCACCAGGCCATGTGGACATTTCCGTGTCTGCAGCCTCCGGTCTGAACTCTCTAGAAAACTCACCCTCTTCCTCACACAGCGTGGGGGCCACGGCCTCGGGGGCCTGGGTACAAAGGCTGGGACGCGTGTGAACACGCAGCAAAACGCTCCCCAACACCCCGGGAGCCATCACCAGCTGGGGGAGGGTCGCCCTTACTTTGACACACTCTCAGCCTGCCACCCGCCGCCCAAGCCGGCGCTGTTGGCGGATGCGTCGCTGGAACTTGCCCTTGGGAGCATGTGGCGGAGGCAATCCCTCTCCACTCCACGTGCCCGCTCCACGCGCCCGCTCCAGCTTCTGGGCCGGCCCTTCGCCAGCGCCGCTGCTAGATGCGGTGCCAAGCACAGCTCCCGGCTCGCAGAGCCCCTTTGGAACATTTTTTTAAAAAATATATTTAATATAATTATTTTTCACAGAGAGGAAGGGCAAGGGACAGAAAGCCAGAAACATTGATGAGAGAGAGACATCGATCAGCCGCCTCTTGCACGCCCCCCACTGGGGATGTGCCCGCCACCCAGGTCCATGCCCTTGACCGGAATCGAACCTGGGACCTTTCAGTCCCCAGGCCGACGCTCTATCCACCGAGCCAAACCGGTCCCCTCGGAACTTTTAAAGCGAGCGCCACTCGCGGAATTGCAAATGAAGGACCCGCAGCCCGAAAGAAAGATCGTTTACAGTCACTCTCCACCAAACAAGCTAAATGAAAGACTTGTGTTCGGTCATTAAAAATAATAATGCTCGGGCCCCCGGGGGCTGGCATGTAAAGCGGATCCTTCGAGGGGAGGAAGCAGAGAGAGAGAGAGAGAGAGAGAGAGAGAGAGAGAGAGAGAGAGAGAGAGAGAGAGAAAAGGAGTGTGTTTATTATCCCAATAAGGTAACCCGCTAATTTATTTAGGAGGCGATTTCCGAGCGCGGTTTGCTCACAGCGAAAATCTCGCTTGATCAGATTATCCGAAAAGGGAACCACCGGCGGAGAAAATGCTCGTGCAGCTGGAGAGCTCTTGGAAGGCAGATCGCCGGGTGGTGAGGGGGTGCAGGGGGTGGGGTGGGGTGGGGAGAAGGAGCGTCAGCTCGGGGCTGCCAGGAGGTACTGTCAGGGGCGGCTCCGTCCCCTCGCCTCCGGTGTGGCCTCCGGAACCCGGCCCGGGAGTCCGTTATAGAGTCATCTCTGCCGCACTTTGCGGATGACGCCCCACATCCTGACAGCCGCCGGGAGGAAAGGTCCCTGGCCCTGCCTCCCCCAACAAGTCCCTGTAAGGTAATGAGTACAGACAGCTCGGGGACCGTCCACCTGGGCCGCGGGAGGGAAGCCGCCGGGGACGGGCGGGAGGGAGGGACGCGGCCTGACAGGGCCAGGACAGCCTTCCTCCTGGGTGACAGCCCGGGGCCTCCCCTCTTACACTTGACCCGCCGTAATTCCTCGGCCGCGCCCGCCGCGGCGAGGCGGCTGACAGCAGCAGCTGCGGCTCCTAAGCGAGATGGATGGAATTTTCATAACTGGTTCCCCGAGTTCCATTTTACCTTCAGGATAATTTATGAGCTGCTCGGGAGCCTGGGAGAGACAATATGCTGGCCATAAAATTAACTGTAACAGTCTTGTAGGTTATAATTAACGCGGGGAGGGTAGCACCAACTGGATGAAACGCCCGGCGTAATTGATGGTGAAACCGGAGAGGAAGCGAGCGAGCGCGCGCGCGCACAATGTCGTTACTGTGCGCCCACCGGCCTGGGCACGGCCCGGGCTCTCTCGCGGGGGTTCGTGGCCAGCGCCTTGCGAGGCCCGTTTTCTGGTCGGGCAGAGGCCAGAGCCGGGCTGGGCTGGGCTGGCTGGCTGGCTGGTGGGCTGGCGGGCGGAGGAATTGTTGGCAAGGCCGCAGGGCACCTGGATGAACCCGGGAGGCCGGCGGCGGTCTGGGAAGAGAGGCGGCCGGACGGAGGGCCCGGCCCGGCAGCTGGCACGCCGAGCCCTCGGCACGCTCGCCGGCTCGTAGACATGACTTCATTCCCCGGGAAAGCGGCACCTCCTCGGGCTGGAGAGAGAGAGGTGGATGCAGAGGTGGAGCGGGACTCGCAGGATGCCGCTGGAAGGCGGAGGGTAGTCACCTAGATTTCGACGGCCTGCGGGCACAGCTCGGTGGGAAATTAAACCCCTGTTGGGAGGGGCGTGGGGTGAGAAAGCCCATCTGGAAGGCCCTGTCAATCACGTCTGCCCCGAGAATAAACGCTCGGCGGTTCCGTCTGGGCAGGCCACGAGCCAGGCCCGAGGGGTCCCCCGGAACGCTGCCTGTTCCCCACACCTGGGGTCCCTCAAGGTGCCAGGGGAGGGGCCTGGCCTGGTTCGGTTGTGGGGTTTGTTTGACGCGTGTTTTTGTCCTGGACAGGACGCGGAGGACCCGATGCGTGAGGCAACAGTGTCCCCTACAGGGCGCCGGCGCTGTGCCCGGCCCCCGCCCTCACGGCTTCCTCGGCGGAGAGCCATTTGCTCAACGTTGACCTGCAGCCTGGAATGGGCGTGTCAGGGTACGTCTGTGCGGCTCCGGACACCCCCAGAGAGACTGAAACTCCGTCTGTCCGTCCGTCCGTCCGGAGGGTTAAGTCAGGAGCCTCGTTACAATCTATCCGTGGGACTGGCCTGAAGTGACAGAAATGGGTCCGAGACTCAAACCCATGCCATCTGACTCATCCTCCCGGCCCTGAGGAAAACCAGGAGAAAAAGCACTGCTCCCCCCCCACCCCCATCCACACCCGGCCACTTAACACAGAGAGAGGGTAGCCCAGATGCTACCCCGTAGCCCACGCTCGCTTCTGGATGGCTCCCCGCTCTCTTGCTCATATTGAGAGAGGCCTACTCCCTCGGTGTGAGTGACACGGGTTGGGGTCTCCGTCACCCGTGGTCTCCGGACACAATGACACTGCGAGGGAGCCCGCCGCCGCTGGCTTCCCTGGGACAGGTCCCCGCCTCCTCCTGGCTTCCCCTCCTTCCCAGCGTTCCTCATCCTCCATGGCATCGTCGGCTTCCCCGAGCCCGGGGCGGCTCATCTCTCCGCCTCCCTGGAGGACCGGGAAGGACCAGGGTGGGGTGACCCTACGTCAGGGATGATGCCCGGCGCGCTAAGTCGCTGCTGCTACCACCAGGAAGCGCCGGATTCGCTGTGTGATGAAACCCCGGCACCCCGAGACGGCCCGGCCGCTCCAGCTCTCCCGTAAGAGCTCTCTGCGCGTGGAGCGAGGCCGGCAAGAAGGCTTCCTCGCGGGGAAAACCTTTGGGGCGACCATCTTTTTTTTTTTTTTTTTTTTGAAAGATCGCTGGGAACCAGGGTGCAGATCGCCGGAAGGAGACATTAACTTGGCATCTCCCCAGGGTGGGGAGTCACCACACTTGACTCCTTACGAGGCGGTCGCTGCACCTTGGATAAGAAGGAACCCTGTCGGGAGACTCGTTTAATCCTGGCTCCACGTGTAGACGACGTGTCCATCCCTGCCCGTTTATGAGGAGGCTTTATGGGGTTTTCCGGTTTTATGGGGACACGGAGGGGCAGGGGAAAGCCGGGCCGGCCGGCGGCGATTCCAGGCGACGGGACCGGGTGCATTTAAAGAAGAAAGACATCACTGGAGGCTCGCAGGCCAGGGCCTCCCTGCTGGTCCCCCCGCCCAGCCCGGCCCCCCGCCATCCAAGCCAGCAGGTGCGCTGACAGCTCCAGAGCGGGTGCCCGGCCCCCTCTGCCAGCGCAGCAGCCACTCTGGCCGGCGTGAGTGACAGCCGCCGACGTGGTCAGATGACTCCGTCACATGTCGTCTCGGGAGATAGAGACATCAGCCCCGTCACCCCACAGCCTGTGCTCCGGGCGGGCGGTTCACCGTTTCCCTGAACGGGAGGCCCCGCTCGGGCCCAAATGCCGAGCCACCGAGGCTGGTGCCTGTCACAGCACCGGGAGAATCAAAGCCACCGCAGGACACCGGCAGGTGACCAGAGAGGAGCAGCCGCCCAGAGCGGGGACATACAGGCTTGAAGCCACATTTCGGCGCGGTTTGGGCCGGTCCTGGCCAGAAACCCCACTCCCTGTTCACAGGAATGGCCCTCGGGAGGCCTGTTCCCCTCTCCGCACAACTGCCAAAAAGCGGGAACAGCCCCAATGCCCATCCACTGATGAATGAGTGAGTGGAATGGGGTACGTCCGCACAGTGGAATATGATTCGGCAAATACGAAGGCATGGAGCACGCACGCACCACAACACGGGTGACCTCTGAGGACACTAGGCTAAGTGAAAGAAGCCGGAGGCAGAAGGCCGCAGATTGTATGACTGCAGTTAGAGGAAATGCTCGGAACAAGAAAATCTATAGGAACAGGAAGTAGCTTAGGGGAGAAGGGTAACTGAGAGCGGCTGGTAACGGGTCCAGGGTTTCGTTTCGGGGTATCGGAAACACTCTGGAATTGGACGAGAGTGATTTGTTTGTGTACTAAGCAAGTCATTTAATAGCATCCTTTAAAGGGATTATGTTTGCCCTGGCTGGTGTGGCTCTATGGATAGAGCGTCGGCCTGTGGATTGAAGGGTTCCAGGTTCGATTCTGGTCAGGGCACATGCCCGGGTTGCAGGCTCCATCCCAGGTGGGGGCCAATCCATGATTCTCTCTCATCATTGATGTTTCTCTCTCCCTCTTCCCTCCTCTCTCGAGTCAATAAAAATATATTTTTAAAAAATAATAAAGCGATTATGTTTATATTATGTGGCAGTTTATTTTATGTGAATTATATCACAACCTCAAAATAACCCTAGCGGCCTGGTTTTTGTCTTCTTTTTTTGAATCCGTACCTTACTTAGCATCGATGTAATGGCCTTGTTTTAAAGTTAAAAAGCAGTTCTAAAAGAGTTCCCCATCACTCCGGTATCCGTCACCCCACCTTCCACTCACCCGTCCAGCGCCATGGATATTCAAAGCCAAGTCTAAACCCAAGGTAAAAACAAGAGGCAAACTCGGGGAAAGGTGCAGACCTCCATCTTCCTATGTTAAATAGAATTCTTGCCGGGGCGAGGCTTGTATTGTGTAGACGTTGGGGTCCGAGGTCAGGGTTCCCACCGGCACTGCCAGTCCAGTCTTCAAAGGCATCTGCACTGAACCCCTTTCCTGCGTGGCTCAGAGCGACAGGGCTCCCCGCTTCCCTCCCCGCTGCATTCCAGGCCGCGTTCTAGGGACCTGCCACATTCCCACCCCGGAGACATGCTCGCGTGGCTGCCGCGGCCTCCTCTCGCCAGTAGCTGGTGCACAGTAGTTACACAACAGCTACAAAACCGCTTGCTAAATAGACAAATGCATCTACTCGGTGGACACTGCTTCCTCTTACCTCTCAGAAACAACGCCCAATAAAACGGCGAGCAATGGAGTCACGGGGAGCCTCACGCGTCTGGATCGCCGACTCTGGGGAGCCTTTTCTCTGGCACGGGACTCACCTACCTTCTCTGCCCGGAGCGAGCGGGCGGCCGTGAGGTACCCCGCTCTCACCCTGACGCGGTCCCAGGCAAAGGAGGCCGCTGCTTTCCCGGTGCCGAGCGCGAATGATTATCCCGGGAGGAGCACGCCCTCGAAACCGTCGGCCGTCGAGGCAGGACGCTGGGGGTTTGCGTGAGATAAACAAAGGCCCTGACGTGGGACCGGGTTTTACGGTAGAAAAAAAAAACAAAACAGAACTCGGGCCGGGACACGGAGCTGTGCGTCTTCCTCCCGCACATTTCCAAGGATAATGTCTCCCACTGTCACCATTAAATCTTAATCCGCCGCCGCTCCGGGCACGGCTCATTGAGTCTATATGTACTGCTCTATTTCGCGATGCTTCTTCCCCTCGGAAGGGAATGAGGGGTAGGGGGTGGGGGGGAGGGGAGGAGGAGGATGTGGAGAGCCAGATGGGCCTCTTCACAGTTCATTTATCAAACCTAATACGCGCGGCTCCGCCCTCCTCTCGCCGGCGCTGGCGGTTAAACTTCCATATCATTTGGTAATCATTTTCATTATCGGCGGGGTGACCCGCAGCAGCCCATCCCGGGGCGCCCGGTCCCCGCAGCTGCTCCCTCCCTGCCTTTCCCCGCGGGCAGGCCCCGGGGATCATCTCGCCATTGATTAGCTGCGGGCCGACCTCGGGGCTGCGGGGGTCGGGACGGGGTCAGGGCAGAGGGCCGGGCCAGCTCTTTAAAAGCTCTAACAAGCTGTCCGTCAGCGGAGGGGGGGGGTGTAAACACAGCCAGGCTGCGGAAGCCCTGCCCCGCTCCTGTTCACACTCGCCCCACCTTCGCACGGCCTCTCCCGAGGCGCCCCGGCCCCTGCAGCTCCTGGAAGCCGACGGACGGCCCTAGGAAGCCGATTTGTGGGGGCTGTTTCTGGGGTCACCAAGCTTGGGCCGAGGAAGCCCTCAGCGCTCGGACGGGCCTCTGTCACCGCAGGGTTGGGGGACAAACACGGTCCCCCCACACCAGGCAGGACCGGCCTTTCCCTCCCACGGCCACCGGTCAGGGAACATGTGGTTTTGGTTTAGGGGGCTGCAGAGGCTCCTGGCCCCAGAGAGTCACACTTTTTTTTCTTTTTCTTTTGTGAATTGAGTGTATCGGGGGGATGTTGGTTAGTAAAACTGTAAAGGGTTCAGGTGTGCAATGGGTAACAGTCTTCATATGACAATAGTAAATTACAGTGCTACACTTTGCTACACCGAGGAGCGGTGTGTTGGTTCCTAAGATCATGGGAAATAGGTGTTTTCCAATAGTCTTAGGCGACCCCTGTGAAAGGGTCGTTCGACCCCCAAAGGGGTCGAGACCCACAGGTTGAGAACCGCTGACTTAAGGGAATAGGCCTACTTGACTGACTATTCGGACTTACATTGCAACAGGGAGAAAACTTAAAAATCAGTCACTGAAACGTCACTTGGAAATCACTGAGTGGCTGTGGATGACACTGTCCCGCTCCGACCACACGCCAGGAAAGGATGGAAGGGGAGAGGGTCGTGGAGAATTTTAAAGTTACCGTTCCAACGCCCGCCCGAATTTACAGACAGCAGGCGCTTTTGCAGGGACAGCTTTCCGAGACCCCACCGGGACAGAGAGTTCCGACTCCGCGGTCGCCTTGCTCGGAAAGGGCTCCTCTCAGCCGTGTTCGGACAAGTCTATGTTTACGACCCCTGCTTCGAGGAAAGCCATCAATTACCACATGAGCCGTCACCAAGGACTCATTGGGAGGAGATGACGGCTATCCATAAACACGGTCCCCACGCCAGGGCGCACGGAATCCTTTCAGCACTGGGGAAGACTCGGGGGCCCCATCGTCCCGATCCCTCTCCCTCCCGCTCAGGGACAGACGATAAGGCGACCGATTTTTAGCTACTAACAGACCGGAAGGCCAGCCCTAACCGGCGGGGGCCGTGGGGCCCGGCCTCCCATCCATCCATCAGCTGTCTGTCGGATCAGAGCAGGAGACCCTGAGAGCCAGCGTGCGAGCATCGATTCAGTGAAAACTGATGATCTGCACAAACCTCAGCCTTCTCACCACAGGGCAGGCCGCACGCAGAGCAAGTACAGCGGCACCTCGAGATACGAGTGCCCTAACATACGAGATTTTTGAGATACGAGCCGTCGAGCGAGCGATTTTTGCTTTGAAATACGAGCAACATTTGAGATAGGAGTCATCGCGCGGATCGGCCGGCTGCACACGACCCACCAGTTTACCTCGACTCGAGCGTCTCATAGTTTCCCACGCCTCAAGGTTACGGAACGAATTGAACTCGTATCTCGAGGTACCGCTGTAGGTGGGAACCAGAGGCATTCCGACGTGGCCAATCCTGAGGCTGACACACAAATCTCACGCCACCCAGACACACCTGCCCGGCCTGAGTCGCAAGGCGGGTCTTTTAGCCCGGCGATGAAGCGGGTGCTTCGGACTCAGGTGCTTGGTTAGACGGCACGTGCTCAAGGTGCCAACATTTCCCCGAGACGCCACACCCGGGGTTAAGTGACTCCCGCACCTAGATGACGACACCACGTGCAGGAGAGCGGACAGCAGCGGTGGAAAGCATCCACCTGCCCGGCTTCTGCTCCCAGCCCCTCCCGTGCGAGCACCAGACCCGCCGAAGCCGGCCCGCGTGTGCCAGCGGCGGCAGCGCCCTCGCCCACCGGCACTCACCTGGCGTGCCACTCCCTCCGCAGCGTCTGGCGCGCGGTGAGCGAGGCGAGGATGGCGGTCACCACGGCGTTCCTCTGGGCCACGGGGACCCCCTCTCTGCGCACTTCACGGAGCACCGCGTTTGTCTAGAAGAAATGATCCAAAAATAAAAAAAGAGAGAGAGAGAGAGAGAAGGAAAAGAAAGAGTGAAAAATTAATAATACAAAAAAAAAAGCCCATAAGCAAATAAGGACAGTAAATCAATGGCTGTTTCATTACAGTTCCCCCGCCGACAGATCGATACCGTAAATGATGGCCGGGACCGGCCGGCGCGGAGTTTGCGTTAATCAATGGACACGGCCGCGGGGGGCAAACGCTGGGAGCCCCGCCGCCCCGAGTCATATCCGCGGCCTGTGGGCGCCCCTCTCGTTTCCTCGGGGCCCCCGATGACTTTCTTCCCTGCGACGTGCCTACCGGGCGCTATTATTAGACGTGGTTTCCGCATGCCCTGTGCCCTGCGTTGTTCGTTTTGCTTTTAAATAAAGAGAGGGTCTCTGACTTTCTCTCTCCCTGTTTCCTGCCTCCCCCCCCCTACCCCCCCCCACACACACACACCCAGCCGAGGCCGGCTGTACGGCCCCTCTTACTGGAATCTTCATTCCTACTTGCAGCCACACGGGCAGTTCTGTTGTTGTTTATCAATCTGCTTAGTTCCTACCACCCCTGGTCCCCCAAGAATTCCTAGTTTCCCCAAGTTCCTGAGTCCAGATCCTTTCCTTTATGTAAATATTGATGATTTCAGAGAGGAAGAGAGAGAGAGAAAAACATCAATGATGAGCCGAAACACATTTGGTTCAGCGGATATAGAGCATCGGTCTGCGGACTGAAAGGTCCCAGGTTCGATACCAATCAAGGGCATGCATGTATCTTGGTTGCAGGCACATCCCCAGTAGGGGGCGTACAGGAGCTGGCTGATTGATGTCTCTTTCTCATCGATATTTCTAACTCTCTATTCCTCTCCTTTCCTCTCTGTAAAAAATCAATAAAGTATGTTTTTAAAAAAAGAAAAAGAAATAGTGATGATTAGAGAGAATCATCGATCGGCTGCGTCCTGCACATCCCCTATTGAGGATTGAACCCACAACCAGGGCGCATGTGCCCTGACAGGGAATCAAACCCTGACCTCCTGGTTCATAGGTCGATGCTCAACCCCCGAGCAATGCCAGTTGGGTTTCTTTCTTTTGATAATTCGAGTTATCCAATATCCTTCCATCAAAGTCCCACTTCATTCAAATTCACCAAACTCTGTTTCTGTTACCTACACTCAAAATGCAGCCCAGCTGGTGTGGCTCAGTGATTGAGCATTGACCCAGGAACCAGGAGATCACAGTTCGATTCCCAGTCAGGGCACATGCTCAGGTTGTGGGTTTGATCCTCAGTAGGGGATGTGCAGGAAGCGGCTGATCAATGATTCTCTCTCATCGTTGATGTTTCTATCGCTCTCTCTCCCTCTTCCCTTGCACTCTCTGAAATTAATAAAAACATATTTAAAAAAAAAACTCCAAGGAATGGTGAAATGCAGTTTGAAAAACCTCAACTCAAGAGCATTTCAACTTTTTTATTTTTTTTATTTTTATTTTTAATATAACCAAGGTACATGCTCTTGACCGGAATCAAACCTGGGACCTTTCAGTCCGCAGGCCGATGCTCTATCCACTGAGCCAAATCGGTCTCGGCTCAACTTTTTTAAGTGTGTGCTTTATTGGTGGAACTGCAAAAATATTTCCATTCTGGTCAACGATTTGGCAGTTCCTGATAAAAGTCACAGCGACACTTAATAAAGGACCCAGAAATCGCATTTCTAGGGATCTAAAGAAATTAAAGCCTTATGCTCACACAGAAACATGTACACCAACGTTTACTGCATCTTTTTTAAAAAATATGTTTTATTGATTTTTTTTTTTAGAGAGGAAGGGAGAGGGATAGAGAGTTAGAAACATCGATGTGAGAGAGACATCGATCAGCCGCCTCCTGCACGCCCCCTACTGGGGATGTGCCCACAAACCAAGGTACATGCCCCTGACCGGAATTGAACCTGGGACCTTTCAGTCCGCAGGCCGACGCTCTATCCGCTGAGCCAACCTGGTTTTGGCCTTTTAATGCATCTTGATTCATAACCACTAAATGCTGGAAACAGCCAATACGTCCTTCTTGGGGTGAATGGATCCACACAGTGGTAATCCATATGAGGGAGTCCCCACTGCCCTGCCATGCAAGGGACAAGCAAGTGACATATGCAGCCGTTTGGATGACTGCTGAAGGCATTATGCTGAGCGAAAAGGGCCAGTCTCCAACGGTGAGGCCCTGAGGGGTCCCATTTACTGGCCGTTCTGGGAAAGGCAAATTATAGGGGGGACAGAGAGAATCACTGTGGCCGGGGATTAGGCTGGAGGAGTGTCATTACACGGGGCAGCACGGGGTGGGGGGAGTTTTGGAAACATGGGCCTCTGTGTGTCCTGATTACAGTGGCGGTTACATGATCTTAGGCATATGTTAGCGCTCACGGACTGTGTATTCCCCAAACAGCCTATTTGGCTGTCGGAAAATACCGTAAAGTTTACTTCTTAAGTGCATTTTCATCAAATGTTTAGGACAAGTCGGGATGCGGAGAACCCGTGTCCATACAGCTACATTGAATAAGTCGTTAGCAAAAATCCGAGGAAATACAGGGTACTGCCCTCCACCAAAAAAATGTACCCACACACTTTGAATAATTATAAAGGCGGTGTTTATTAAAATAAATTTCATTTTCAAAACGGAGCTAGCAGCTGGTAAAGTATATAAAGTGGTACCTCAAGATACGAGTTTAATTCATTCTGTAACCTTGAGGCGTGGGAAACTATGAGACGCTTGAGTCGCGGTAAACTGGTGGGTCGTGTGCAGCCGGCCGATCCGAGAGATGACTCTTATCTCAACTGTTGCTCGTATTTCAAAGCAAAAATCGCTCGCTCGACGGCTCGTATCTCAAAAATCTCGTATGTTAGGGCACTCGTATCTGGAGGTGCCACTGTATTGATTTGGGGAGGGGGGCTGTCTATCTAGATGACAAAATAAAATCTGTTACAACTTTTTAATTTTTAAATATTGGAAAAAGAGGGGGGTTGAACGCGCATTGAACGTTCAGAGCCTCCAGTACAGCGTGTCACGAAACTCAGAGTGAACGGAAGTCCTTGCCCGGATGGAGACGTCAGTGTCCAAGAGCATTCCTTCCAGTAGGATCCGAGGTACAGTCTCCGCCTGCTGGTCGCGGGGCTCCTCGGGGGCCGAGGGTGCACCGGAAATGCTAACCGGCCCGTTTTCCCATCAGCAGTAACACGGAGCTGCCCTCTTCCAGCGAGCGCCGGTTTCCAAACAGGCTCCGGTTACCAAACACACATCCCGCCTCCGCTCCCCGCAAAACACAGGGCAAGGAAGCCACAGGCTGGGGACCCGGCCTTTGGGGGTGGAATTTCGTCTCACGGCCCTTCTTTTCCAGCAGAAACCTCTGGAAACGCTGGCGAATCGGGAGGAGACTGCGACTGTTCGGCAGACGGCTGGCCGCTCGAACCCCAGCCGTCGCCTCCTCGTCCACACGGCGACATGGAGTGGACAAGGGAGCCTCCCCCAGGTCCTTGTGGGGACCCGTGCCCAGGACAGATGCCCCTGGGATGATGAATTCTGTTTCGTCTTAAACTCACTTTTCGACCGGAGTGCTAGGCTGTGCTATTTTATTTTTATTTTTTTTATCCTCACCCGTGGATATTTTTCCATTGACTTTTAAGGGGAATAGAGGGGAGAGAGAGACAGACAGAAATATCGATGTGAGAGAAACGCATCGATTGGTTGCCTGCAATTGGGGTACATACCCTGGATCGGAATCAAACCTAGGACCTTCAGTTCGCAGGCCGACGCTATCCACTGAGCCAACCTGGCTGGAGTGGTTGTGCTATTTTAACAAAAGGATTCCTGAGGGTGCCGATGACTTGAAATGAAAAAAAGGAAATCCATCCCTTAGCCTTTGCGACGGCATGGAGGGCCCTGCAGAGCACGATGCTGAGTGAAATCAGGGAAAGACCCAGCATCACGTGATCGCACTCACAGGTGAATCGAATGAGCCAAATAACCTGGTGAACAAAACAGGCCCAGAGACACAGAGGCACGGAGCAGACGGCGGACCTCAGAGGGAAGGCGGGGGTGGGTGGTGGGTGGGGGGAGATCAGCCGAAGAACGTGTGTGCATCTATGCATCACCCTTGGACACGGACAATAGGGTGGGGAGGGCCGGGGGAGGGAGGTGGGGGCAGGCTAGAAGGGGTCACTGGGGGGCAGAGGGGGACATATGGAACACTTTCAACAATAAAGATTTACTTAAAAAAAAAAAAGGAAATCAGGCAGCCACTGAACACACATGGCCTTGAGGAGCCACCAGGAGCCAGCGGCAGGCCCCTCCGCACATCCCAGTGCTGGTAACCCGTGTCCTCAGAGGGAGGGTTCCTTTTTACAGTCACTCCCGATTATTTTTAATATATTTTATTGAATTTTTTACAGAGAGGAAGGGAGAAGGATAGAGAGTTAGAAACATCGATGAGAGAGACATCAATCAGCTGCCTCCTGCACACCCACAACTAAGGCACATGCCCTTGACCGGAATCGAACCTGGGACCCCTCAGTCCGCAGGATGACGCTCTATCCACTGAGCCACACCGGTTTCAGCTAGAGTCACTCCGGATTTTACCTGACATTTCTCCACTGGGTACGCCCCTCCAATGGCTTTGGAGGAATCACGGCATTGACTCCTTACCAGTCCTTCTCTGTGTCTGTCACTCTTGGGGTTCCTTTCTGGTTGAGGAGGGCAGGGGAGGGGTAATCACAATTTCTAATTGACCTTTAACTCCAAAACTCCGACCTCTCCAGCCTTCTCACATATCGGAGCACTCTGTCTAAGGCAGCGGTTCTCAACCTTCCTAAGGCCACGACCCTTGCATACAGTTCCTCATGGGGCGGTGACCCCCAACCATGAAATGTTGCTACTGTGATGCATCGTGATGTAAATATCTGCATTTTCCGATGGTCTTAGGCGACCCCTGTGAAAGGGTCATTCGACCCCCAAAGGGGTCGCGACCCACAGGTTGAGAACCGCTGGTCTAAGGAGTCATGGGAACACACGGGGCAGCTCGCAAACACGTTTTAGTTGGTTCACACAAAAGCAAACTCCGCCGCTGGTTTCCCAATTTCAGGAGGCACATAGACACCAGGATGCCAGACTGTGTCCCCAGCACCCCACCCACTCCTCCTTCCCCCCTCTCCCTCCCCCCAAGAAAAGTAATGCGGTCCTTATGGGCGGAATGCCGGCCCTCACCCTCTGTCCATGCGTATCTGCCTGGTGCAGGGGTGCATGCCCCCCTGTGTGCACACATCACAGAGACACCCTCTGCGCACACATCACAGAGACAGGCCGGGCTGATAATGAGGGGAAAGGTCCGGCTTGTGAAGAAACCCGGCTCGAGATGTTATCGGCGGGGAAAGCCATTTCCTGCCGTCCACAGGGCCTCGGCTGTCAGGAGCCACCGGCTCCATTCTTCACAAGTCCCCAACTTTTTTCTCTTCCTCTCTCCTCCCCCGCCCCCCGCCAGCCCCTCTTTTTTTTTTTTTTTTTTTTTTTTAAGAAGGAGAAGAAAGGCCCAGAACCCACTGAGAGAGCCCCTGTCCCATCAAAGAGAGAGAGAGGCCGATGGGTCCTCCTCCATGGACTGGATGCCAGTGTCAGCCGGCGCCTCGGTGCAGCGCTGAGTGATGCCCTCGCGTTCGCCGGGCACGCCGCCTGCGTGGGCCCGCCACCCCACAGAACAAATAAACACGCCTGCGCCTTTCGGCCTCCTTTATCTCCCGCTCAGAGCCGGAGGCTTTTGGGGGTGCTCATGTTTACACAGTGTTAAACACCCCCCCCCCCACACACACACACCCTTTTCCTGAACCTGAGAAAACACATCCTGGATGACCTGGGCTCCGAGATAAGAGGCGTCCCCGCTGGGGGCCTGCCTGCCCTCCCCTCCCACCTCCTCCCCCCCCCCTCCCCCACCCCCCGGCCCTGCAGCTCCTCTGGCCCCCGGAAGCGGGAGATAAGCTAGAAGGGTCTGGAAAGGGGGGTGTGAAGGCGGGAGAAGCCCAGCGGGTCCGTGGTTAGGCAGTTCCACCTTCCATCCATCGGACAGAGCGGCCTTCCATTCCCCCCGAAAGCCAGGCGGGGCCCGGTCCGTCTCCGGGAACCGTGCTCCGTAAGTGAGCGTCTCGAAGCCTCGCAAACACGCGCCCGGGAGACGCCGCTCAGCATCTCCCCACCACACGCCGCGGGGCAGGGGGAGCGGAGGACCGTGGGGAACGGCTGCGGGGAAGGGGTGCGGGGAAAGCTCCTCTGATCACTTTCCGGCGGGGTGATGACACACAGTAACCGGGGACGGCGCTCTGCACGAGGCTGGCCCCACAGAGCGGTGGACACGCGGCTGTGGTTCCTGTTGTCAGCAGTGTTGTGGGTACACGCCTGGAGGGGGAGGGTGGAAAGTATGGACCCTGAGTTTCCATGCTGAACGACAGCAGCTGTGACGTGGAACAGCTCCTTCCCCTGCCCCAGCACTTCCTCAGCGCCCCTCCCGCACCCCGCTTTCTCCTCCCGGCACAGGAATCGCCTCCTCGCCTCCCGTATTTCCTAAAGCTGTGCGCCCCGCAGCCTGCCTGCCGCTGTCTCTGCCCACACTCAGCCTGGGCACCAGGGCAGGGCGTGGCAGCAGCCCGGAGCTGGAACTGCTCAAAACGGCCCATGTCACCGAAACCGGGTTGGCTCAGTGGATGGAGCGTCGGCCTGCGGACTGCAGGGTCCCAGGTTCGATTCTGGTCGAGGGCATGTACCTTGCTTGCGGGCACATTCCCAGTAGGGGGCGTGCAGGAGGCAGCTGATCAATGTCTCTTATCTCATCGATGTTTCTCTCTCATCGATGTTTCTAACTCTCTATCCCTCTCCCTTCTTCTCTGTAAAAAAATCAGTAAAATATACATTTTTTAAAAGTAGTCCAGGTGTTTGTCAAGGAAAAAAAAAGGGGAGGAAGGGAAGGAGGAGAGAGGGAGGAAGAAAGTATAAAAGAAAAAAAGGAAAGAAGAAAAGGAGAAGGGAAAAAAGAGAGAGAGAAAAGGAAGACAAATGAATGGGAGGAGAAGGTGAAGAGGGAACGCTGTTTATGGAAGCCAGGTGCTGGCCCCCCATGCCCTCACCCCCCGGCGCCAGCACCCCTCGCCCGCTTTTTTCCGCGTGCAACCCCGCCGCCCCCTGGCACGGGTACAACGCGATGCGGGCTGCAGTGCCCCGGCCGGCGCTCGGCTGGCTGTGGCTGTGATGAATGGCGAGAGACACGGCCGGCCAGATGGAGCAGAGAGAGTCCCGAGCCGTTCAGCCTGCGGCCGGGGCCGGCGCGGCCCCCGTGGCTCCGGGCACAGGAAGGAGCCGGGGGTGCTGGGCCCCGTGTCTTAACCCTGACAGACAGCCCATTAAGAAATCTCCCCGCACCTAGTCCCGGCTCTGCCGCTCCGAGCGGCTCATAAAACAGAAGCCCGGCTGCGCGGCGAGTCTTAAATCTGTCCGGGCAGCGCGGGAACTGCCGCGGCTCTGACAACGGGCCTCTTATGATCGGAAACAGGATTTGGTTTCTAGGCGCGCCCTCCTCACCAGGAGCCTCTCTTCCTGACCTTCATGGAGTTTGCAAAATCACTGTTCTTCTGGTGCCTCCCTCCCCCCCGCCCCGCACCCCCGTTTTCCAAGAAGCCGAATAGATTCGCGGCTTTCACCGCCTCGTCTTCTAGTCCTGCGGTCCATGTGCCAAAGCTGACGCGTGGAGAGGCGGGAGAAACAGCAGGGTGATCCTTGCCAAGAGCGCCCCCGAGTCCTTCTAGCTTCTGAAGCGTCAGCTTTGTTTAAAAACAAGGGCGGAGCCCGGCCGGTGTGGCTCAGTGGTTGAGCATCCACCAACCGGTCACGATTCGCTTCCCGTCAGGGCATGTGCCTGTGTTGCGGGCTCCATGCCCAGTGTGGGGCATGCAGGAGGCAGCCGATCCATCATTCTCTCCCGTCATGGATGTTCCCCTCTCTCCTTCTCCCTCCCTCCCTGAAATCAATAAAAATATATTTTAAACAAAAACAAGGGGAGGACAAACAAAACCTGTGCACACTCTCGCCCGACCATCACCCCCCTTCCCCATCCGCCTGTGCGATGAATCCGTTCCACGCGGGAAAGCACAGCCACTGACTTTTCCAGCTGTCCTACTGTGCGCTGCGGGTGGCACTCCACTCCGGGCCTGCGGCAGTCTGTTCGCTTCATCCGTGAGGACGATCCTGCTGACTCATGTTCAGCCTGAGGACGATCTCTGCTGACTCATGTTCAGCCTGAGGACGATCTCTGCTGACTCATGTTCATCCGTGAGGACGACAATCTCTGCTGACTCATGTTCAGCCTGAGGACGATCTCTGCTGACTCATGTTCATCCGTGAGGACGATCTCTGCTGACTCATGTTCAGCCTGAGGACGATCTCTGCTGACTCATGTTCATCCGTGAGGACGATCTCTGCTGACTCATGTTCAGCCTGAGGACGATCTCTGCTGACTCATGTTCAGCCTGAGGACGATCTCTGCTGACTCATGTTCATCCGTGAGGACGATCTCTGCTGACTCATGTTCAGCCCGAGGGGCACATGTCTCCACTCCCACCACGCTTTTCCTTTCGAGGGTTTTCCGGTCCCGGCACGGACAACTGCACATGCACCAGCACCGGGACGCGCCTCTGTCGGCTCTGACACGTGCGGGCGGAGGATGGCTCCGTTGGCGCCTCTCGTTGGAAAATATTGACGCCATGGTTTCTGTCTGAGCGTTTTCAGGAGCTGAAATTAGCCGCGGCCCCGCAGACGGCGGGCTCGGGAAATTCCACTTGACTGCCTATTTATTAGCGGCGCCGTAACTGCCGCAATTGCTGAGAGGAGCTGCAGGCCCATTTAGCGCGCTCAGCCAATGGGGGACCGCCTGCCTCCCCCCCATTCCGCCGAATGCTCACGCGGGGGTGCTTTCCAGGATGAGCACGGCAGCTAATTAACAATCTCATCACACAGAGGGCACCCAGCCGGGTCTGAGGAGGAAAAAAGAAACAGAAGCCTCAAAGCCGACTCCATAACGGGAAAGGAAGACTCAACGCGAGACTGTGAGACTTCCTCAGAGACGGCCGGGTGCGTTCGTGGACCGTTATCCTGCGAACACTCCCCCGGCTTCATTCTGGCAGGCCCCCTGAGGCCGGACGATCGTGGCATTCCCATTCTGCAGACGGGAAAACTGAGACTGGGGATGTGACCTAGCCCAGAGCCACGTGCCTCCGTGCACCCGTGGGGCGAGAATTCGGTGTGTTTCTAGCGGGCTATTCGCAGCAATGGACACTCTAGTGGACTACAGTGGTACCTCGAGATACGAGTTTAATTCGTTACGTAACCTTGAGGCGTGGGAAACGATGAGATGCTCGAGTCGCGGTAAACGGGTGGGTCGTGTGCAGCCGGCCGATCCGCGCGATGACTCCTATCTCAACGGTTGCTCGTATTTCAAAGCAAAAATCGCTCGCTCGACGGCTCGTATCTCAAAAATCTCGTAGGTTAGGGCACTCGTATCTTGAGGTACCACTGTATATAGAAAAGTACTATAAAGAATACATCTCTACCCCGCACATACACAGAGTGACAAAGGAACGCCTGTAAAAGTATCTTCCTCAAGTCTTGCGCGTGGAAATAAACCCCCTACAGCTGCCATGTTTTCCATCAAGAAAATAAGGTTTATCAACAGACGCGCCCAGAGCCACGCCGCCTGGGCGTAGAGCTGAGCGCAGACCCGCGTCTCGGCGGCACGTCATGAGTAATAGGAATGGATGACAGCCACTTCCCTCCGACTCCTTCTGCCGGGCCTTGATGTAGCTGCGTCTGTTCATCGCAAACCAGTCACCCCACAAATAAGGGCAAGAACCCTCCCAGCCCCCCACCACGTGCACGGGCCCCGGCTCCCCGCCGCCACTTCTAAGGGTCTCGGGGCGCTGGCTGGTCCTTGAAGGTGAAGGGTGGGGAGCTCCCCAGAGCACTGAGGAATCGAGCCAGAGACGACGTCTGTCCTAAAGGGGGTTTAGCTCCTTCCGATCCGGGGGCGCGGGAAACGTCACCCAGTATCTCCGTCAGAGTGGCCCCCCGCCCCCACGCCGGTGCCCCGGAGGTCTGGGTGATATGAGGTGTAAAAACATTGCCTGCTCCCCTTCCCAGGCAATCCCAGGGTCAGGGGGTGCTCTGTGTTTAGTTCACCAAGTCTGATCGGTCCCAACCTAGCGGGTGTGGCTCCGTGGCTAGAGCATCGGCCTAAAGACTGCAGAATCCGGGTCCGATTCCGGGTCAAGGGCACAGGCCCGGGGTGGCGGGCTCCATTCCCAGTGTGGGGCGGCGTGCAGGAGGCAGCCGATGCACGATTCTCTCTCATCATTGATGTTTCTCTCTCTCCCACTCCCTTCCTCTCTGACATCAATTAAAAACATATTTAAAAAAAAAGAAGTATGGCCGGTCCCGAAGAACCTTGTAACATTTGCGATTTCACGCTCGGCTCCGGTCCCAGGCGCTGCGATGCACAGGAATGCGGAGTGTTAAAGGGGAAGGGGGAAGGTGCCGTCACTGCGGGGACACTGAGCGGCTTTACCCGCCGACGGCAGAAAGGGACGACTTTTCAGCAATTTGGCCGGGTCAGTAAGACGTCACACAGGTCAGAGGAGCCCAATGGCACCCCGAAGTCCCGCCGGCCGCTCAATGGGCAGGCTGTCTCGTGGTTGGATGCACAGGCAAAGGCCGGACAACTGTCGCGGGGAGACAAAAACCGCGCTCCCTTTGTGGCGCCCGGGCGATCGGTGACTTCTGAGCGGCGGGCGCCCGGGGCCCCCCTTCGCCGGGCCTGCCGGGCCGGGCTGGGCCGTGAGGCAGACAAAAGGGCCGTCGGCATTGTAACCGGGCAGGGGGTTAAGCATCTGACCCGCCGGGATGGTGCGGGAAAGGCGCCTGACAACGTCCGCAAGAGTTACGGCCGCGGGAGAAAGGGGGCGCCGCTCACAACCACCTCGGGGGCTTGTGGTCCAGCTGTTGGCGTCCGGGCGCTGCCTGGCCCCTCGGGATGCCACTTGCTGAGCGGAGCCGATGTCGGATGCGACGGTGAGTCCCCGCTCCATCCGCCGTGGGATACCCATCCTCGGTCGCAAGGCGCTTTTCCAGGAATGAGCTGTTATAGCCTGGGGTTGACCCACAGAGCCCTTGCGCGCCCCCTACCCCGGCCCCCCAACCCTGGCAGCCCTCCACTTGCTGTCTGACCTCCCCGGAACGCAGGGGAGCCTGGCAGGAGGCAGGAATACTGGGAATCGGAGAATGCGATGCCTTTAGAACAGGTGGGCTTTGCTTTAAAGCACAGTCGTGCCCCGCCTTCCGCTCCGTAAAGGATGCTCCCGGAGAGAAGCTTGCAGCCTGCCACGCAGTAACATAGCTGAAAGGCATGTCTGTGTCTCGGAACAGACACACAGTCACGTACCCCCAACCTGCCAGGGAGAAAGCAGCGAGGCCCCCAGCACAGAGGGAAACAGGCCACACCAGCCCGAAGACAGGAAGAGCCACGCCCTGGGCAGATCGGCTCAGTGGGTAGAGCGCCGGACCTCGGACTGAAGGGTCCTGGGTTCGATTCCGGTCAAGGACGTGCACCTGGGTGGCAGGCTCGATCCTTGGCCCTGGTCGGGCCCATTTGGGAGGCAGTCGATTGATGCGTCTCTCTCCCTCCCTTCCACTCTCTCTAAAAAGCAAGGGAAAGATGCCCCCGGTGAGGACTGGCAAGCAGAGCCAGGTCGCTGTTCCTTAGGGAAGCGGAGCAGACAGTGTGGCGAGCGGTAAGCGTTCCAAGGAACGGACGCCCTCCTGCGGCCCCTGTGTCAGCTGACATGGGCTCTGACACTCTCCCGCCAAGACAGGGTCCCTGGGAGTGACCATGAGCCGGGCTTTGTGCCTGTCAGGGAGATGCCTGCCAACAATGAAATGTCCAAAATCATCCCGGCTCTCCTGGAAGAGGGCGTGGGAATGGGAGGCCGGGCAAGGACCGGTCTGACGGCGCCTCTGCCCCAGTTTCTCTGGCCTCGCGAGGAACCGAGAGACATCAAAGGGGAAGACGCAACAAAAAAAAGGCATAAAAGCTATTTGTTCTCTAGGGAAGTGCCACTCGGGTGTGGCTCTCTCCTAAGAGTCTCTGGTAACGCGAGACCGGGGCCCCCAAACGTCATTTCTCCATCTCCCTGGTACATCCTGGGGCCTCACAGGTAACGCCAGGCCTCAGATCAAAGAGGGGGAGCGTCGACCCGCGGGCCACTCCAGGCCTGCAAATTCCTGTGGTCTGGCCCTGCCAAGGCATCAGGGGTGAGATGATGAAACGCTCCATCACAGAGAGCAGGCTCATTTTTAAGCTGGTAATCTCTATGGCCCACGAGTGATATTATAATCTGCATGGCCATTGCCACCTTCGATTCTCCAACAGAATCAAAGTGGAGGCAGTCCTTCAGAAGCCCGCCTCTGAAGAACAAACCTGATTATTAACCAACTGGATGGGGTGCATGAAATTTGTGCACTCGGAGGGTGGGGGGCGCTCAGCCCGGCCTGTGCCTCTCACAGTTCAGGAGCCCCTGGGGGATGTCCGACTGATGGGTTAGGCCGTCGTTCAAAATGCTCTCGTGCAAGCACGTAAGTCTCCGAGGCTCTGGGGGTGCCGTTTCCTCCAAACCACAACCCAGCACCAAAAAGAGGAAGGAAAGAAAAGGAAGAGAGAAAGAGAGGAAGGAAGGGAGGAAGGAAGGAAGGAAGGAAGGAAGGAAGGAAGGAAGGAAGGAAGGAAGGGAAGAAGGGAAAGAGGGAGGGAGGAAAGACCGACAGACCTAAGGTTTCCCCCCAAAAAAAAAGCCTCACAAGTGGTCCGCACCGGGGAAGACCTGCCTTGGCCAGAGTCCCCAATGATTAGGCGGGCATTTCATTTGTGGGGCGCAAAAGAGAGACCCAGGTAGGAGAGCGGGGCCCCTGGTTTGGCACTCACACCGAAATCCTTTGTAGGGCTGCGATCCCTCCCCTCGGCCCCGGAGCCCAGTCTGCCTCGTGGACTCCGACAGCAAGGACGGTCCATCCCATTACAACCCGGCTCTTCCCTCTATGCCAGCCCCAGACTTCCTGGGAGAGAGCAGGCTGCTTTCAAGCTCTCCGGTCCAAACGTCCCTCCCGGTCTGCACCCCCCCGTGCCCAGCCCCCGGAGGACGAGCCCCCTCACATCCCATGGCCTTGCCCCCCCACCCCCCGCCTCCGAGCTGTGCCGGGTCTCCAACGGAAGCCGGTCACCGGCGCGGCCCTTCCTGGGATCCGTGTGAAGTGCAGGGAGCAGCGAGGATGAATACTAATACGCCTCCCGCATCAAAAGCGGTCGCACCCCCGAAGGATGATGAATATTTTAATCGGTTTGCCGCTTGTCTGGAGGAAGCCGGTTCACTCCTCGGGGATTTCCCTCGTTCGGCGCCCCAAACCTGTCCGGGGCGTGTGGCCTTCCCTCCGGAACGTGGGGAGCCGGGGTGAAAGGTCCCCGCTTCGTGGGAGAACGCGTTTAATTGACTGCCTGGCAATTCGGCCCTTTTAGGTTTTTGCCGTGAACGGGGAACTCTAAAGTCATGAAGGATGCCAACGAACGGGACGGAGCTCCGGGATTCTAAGTTTTAGCAACACCGGGCAACTGATAACCTCCTTCCATTTCTCATTTAAAGGGGAGGATTTCTAGTATCTGCACAGGTTGTTTGCCGGGGATGGATCCATCGTCTCGGTGTCAGGATCAAAGGCAGAAAACGGGGCATTCTTGCGTGCTCTGGGCTCTGAAAGTGTGTTTTCCTTTAAGGTGAAAGAGGTTTGCAGGCAGCGTTCGGAGGGTTGTGCTCGTTTAAAAATAAAAATAAGCCCAAGATATTCCTCTTCAGCAGGACCTAACAATTTTTTTAAAAATATATTTTATTGATTTTTTTACAGAGAGAAAGAGAGAGGGAGAGAGAGTTAGAAACATCGATGAGAGAGACGTCGATCAGCCACCTCCTGCACGCCCCCTACAGGGGATGTGCCCGCAACCAGGATACAGGCCCTTGACCGGAATCGAACCTGGGACCTTTCAATCCGCCAGGCTGACGCTCTCTCCACTGAGCCAAACCGGTTTCGGCAACAATTTCCATTAAATGTGCAGTTTGGGAGAATGTATGAAAAGCCAGGCCGGTGAACGCGGGTGTGAGGAACTGGGGGGGCTGGAGCCCTGGCCTCACCTCCATTCTCTGTAACCAGTGAGGGCGGAGCGGCTACTGTGTATCAGGCGCTGTGCTGGGAGCGGGGACACAGCAGTGAGTGTGGCAAACGCCCTGCCTCCTGAGCAGTGGTTCTCAACCTTCCTAAGGCCGTGACCCTTGCATACAGTTCCTCATGGGGTGGTGACCCCCAACCATGAAATTTGGCTACTGTTATGCATCGTGATGTAAATATCTGCATTTTCCGATGGTCTTAGGCGACCCCTGTGAAAGGGTCGTTCAACCTCCAAAGGGATCGCGACCCACAGGTTGAGAACCGCTGCTCCTGAGGGTTCTATCCCGTAGAGACAGACAAGAAACATTGTATCCTGGTCGCGACCCACGGGTTGAGAACCCCTGCTCCTGAGGATTCTATCCGGTAGAGACAGACAAAGAAACATTGTATCCTGGTCGCAACCCACAGGTTGAGAACCGCTGCTCCTGAGGGTTCTATCCGGTAGAGACAGACAAGAAACATTGTATCCTGGTCGCGACCCACGGGTTGAGAACCCCTGCTCCTGAGGATTCTATCCGGTAGAGACAGACAAAGAAACATTGTATCCTGGTCGCGACCCACAGGTTGAGAACCGCTGCTCCTGAGGGTTCTATCCGGTAGAGACAGACAAGAAACATTGTATCCTGGTCGCGACCCACGGGTTGAGAACCCCTGCTCCTGAGGATTCTATCCGGTAGAGACAGACAAGAAACATTGTATCCTGGTCGCGACCCACAGGTTGAGAACCGCTGCTCCTGAGGGTTCTATCCGGTGGAGACAGACAAGAAACATTGTATCCTGGCGGCGGGGTAGAAGGACAGGAAGCCAGAGAGCTTGGTGAGAGACCCGATGCGGTGAGAGAGGGAACGAGTCCTGCAGAAAAGACAGGGAAGGAAAGTCCAGACAGAGGCAGCGCCATGCGAGGCCCGGACGCTGCAGGAAGCTGGGATGCTCTCCAGACAGAGAGAGGCCCGGTGGAGGGGGTGGGCGGACCCGCCAGGGCACCGCCCCGTTGCAAGGAAGTTGGATTTCTGGGCGTGCGGGCGGCTTTGGGGAGTGAAATGACCTGACCTATGTGAAAGGCCCGCT